>SJYA01001562.1:1399655-1450695 GCA_006410615.1 Neotragus moschatus | reverse complement strand
TATTTGGAACCAGTCTGTTGTTCCATGTCCAGTTCTAACTGTTGCTTCCTGACCTGCATACAGATTTCTCAAGAGGCAGGTTAGGTGCTCTGGTATTCCCATCTCTCTCAGAATTTTACAGTTTATTGTGATCCATACAGTCAAAGGCTTTGGCATAGTCAATAAAGCAGAAATAGATGTTTTTCTGGAACTCTCTTGCTTTTTCCATGATCCAGCGGATGTTGGCAATTTGATCTCTGGTTCCTCTACCTTTTCTAAAACCAGCTTGAACATCAGGGAGTTCACGGTTCACGTATTGCTGAAGCCTGGCTTGGAGAATTTTGAACATTACTTTACTAGCATATGAGATGTGTGTAATTGTGCAGTAGTTTGAGCATTCTTTTGCACTCCTTTCTTTGGGATTGGAATGAAAACTGACCTTTTCCAGTCCTGTGGCCACTGCTGAGTTTTCCAAATTAGCTGGCATATTGAGGGCAGCATTTAAGCCCTGCTGGCATTCAAAGCCAAATAGTCTGGGGGCTAGTCTTCCTGGTGCAGGATCTCCAGGATGGGGAACCCAACGTGGGACTCAGAACTCTCACTCCTGTGGGAGAACCTCTGCAGTGTAAGTATTCTCCAGTTTGTGTGTCGCCCACCTGCGAGTACAGGACTTTATATCATGACTCAGTCCCTCCTGCCCATCTTGTGGTTCCTTCTTTGTGTCTTTTAGCTGTAGACGATCTTGTCAGGAGGTTTTGGTCTTTTCTGGTAGATGATTGTTCTGTAGATAGGGGTGGTTTTGGTGTGCTTGTGAGAGGAGGTGAACTCAGGATCTTTCTATTCTACCATCCTGGTCGAGCTCCAAGGAACTGTTCATATTCTCACCCTTGGGTGGGTGACCTACCCGGGCCATGGTGGGTGAACACTTAGAGGCTCTTTTATTGAACAAGGCAACACTTTCCTGCATCTCTGCTGTGCTCTGGGCCTGTGGCCTAGACTTCTGTCCCTGGGCGGGCGATACACCCCTGCATTGGGGCTGCTGTGTGTTCTGGTCTCTGCCCAACTTTACCTCCTACCTACTGCAGGTTCCCTTCTTCCATTTCTGACACCTGTCTTCTTTTTAAGTTTAACTGTGTATTAAACTTTTGTTATCTCTTTAATATTTTCTCCAAAATTTGTATTGTTTAGAGTGGGAAAGGGAAGGGTTTTTTTCAAATCTTCTTGGAGTATTTTAACTGGAAATCTCGCTATGCAAGTTTCTTTAATCTCATTAAGTCTCAGTTTCTTCTTCAGGGAAAGTACTGGAGAACATACACATGAATACTGAAGCATAGTTTCTGCAAAAAAGTATTTTAAAAGCAGCATAGCCATTTTATTGTTTTCATTAGTACTGTAATAACTGATTCCATTCAGTGCTGAATATCTCTGTAGGCATAATGATCAGTTGTTGTAAATATTAAAGTATTTAAAAAAATTTGTTGTTGTGTTAGGGGAAGCACACTGATTGAAACCACCCACCCTGGCCAGACACCATAGTAACCATTTGCATGAGTTGTTTTGTGACAGGAGATCCTGATAAGGAATGCAGAACTAATAAGCCACCACCAACCGGAAGAATCTGGGAAAGGTTGAAAGGAGACACTGCATGTCCATCCACTTCCCGGAATCCCTCTCACTAGCATCCATTTTGGCTGAGCGATGGGTGAGCCACCAGGAAAGACTCTGAATTCGAATGATTGGCCAAAGACCACCCGGAAACTAATCCCATCACCATAAACCCGACATTGTGAGCCACTCGGCAGAGCAGTTCTCCTGGGTTCCCTTGCCCTACTGCTCTCCACCCGGGTGCCCTTTCCCAATAAAATCTCTTGCTTTGCCAGCACATGTGTCTCCTTGGACAATTCATTTCTGAGTGTTAGACAAGAGCCCAGTTTCTGGCCCTGGAAGGGGTCCCCCTTCCTGCAACAGCTGAAACTTTTAAAAATTGATAAAAACAGTACACATTGGGAGTTCCCTGGTGGCTTTTCGGTTAGGATCCTGGGCTTTCTTTGGTGGCCCAGGTTCAATCTCTGGTCTGGAGCTGAGATCCCAAAAGCCATGTGGTGTGGCTGAAACAAAATAAAGTACACATTGAATGGAAACCAAGAGTCACAGAGCAGTACTGTTGTTCAGTTGCTAAGTCCTCTTCAACTCTGCAACCCCATGGACTGTAGCACGCCAGGCTTCCCTGTCCTTCACCATCTCCTAGAGTTTGCTCAAATTCATATTTATTGAGTCGGTGATGCCATCCATCCGTCTTGTCTTCTGTCACCCACTTCTCCTGCTTCCAATCTTTCCCAGCATCAGGGTCTTTTCCAATGAGTTGGCTCTTTGCATCAGGTGGCCAAGGAACTTCAGCTTCAGCATCAATCCTTCCAATTCAGGGTTGATTTCCTTTGAGATTGACTGGTTTGATCTCCTTGCTGTCCAAGGGACTCTCAAGCATCTTCTCCAGCACCACAGTTTGAAAACATCAATTCTTTGGTGCTCAGCCTTCTTTGGGCTACTTTGGTGGCTCAGAAGGTAAAGATCGCCGGTGAGGGAGACCTGAGTTCGATCCCTGGGTTGGGAAGATCCCTTGGAGGAGGGCAGGGCAACCCACTCCAGTACTCTTGTCTTGGAGAATCCCCATGGAGAGAGGAGCCTCATGGGCTATAATACATGGGTTTACAAAGGCATCAGACACGACTGAGCGACTAAGCACAGCAGCCTTCTTTATGGGCCAACTCTCACATCCGTACGTGGCTATTTGAAAAGTATAGGTGGGGTCTAGCAAATTGCTGTGTCTTTGAACAGTATAGATTTTAGGTCAGAGACTACAGATGGGTAGCCCTAGAACCCAAAATAGTTTAAGTTTTAAATTATTTTTAAAATTTATTGAAACCTCAAAGTTTTTTATTTCGCTGGCACAGTGTCTCAGAAACTTAATTTGTTGCTGACACTTGAAAATGGTGACATTTCACATAAAATTCAGATATCCAACTTCTCTTAAGTCATCGTGATAATCTGAACATACTGGGTCTACTTCACGAGTAGGTGAGGAAGAGCACAGCACCTGGTGCTCGGTGGTTGCTCTCGTTTTCCCTCCATTAGAGGCCAAAGGCCACTTGCCATTTATTGTTACCCTTGTGAAAGTGGAAGTGTTAGTCCCTCAGCCGTGCCCTACTCTTTCGACCCCATGGACTGTAGCCTGCCAGGCTCCGTTCTTGGAATTCTCCAGACAAGAATACTGGAGTGGATAGCCATTCCCTATCGTTACACTTTTACTGTTGTTTTAAAAATAGTACAGAAACAATAGTATATACCTATGTTTTCTATCAAAAATAGGAAAAAAAAGATAGGTGGTCAAAAACCATATTGTAAGTATCATTAAAAAAGTTAATCAGTTAATCCAAGGAAGAAATGAAAGATTTTATTTGAGCCAAACTGAGGATTGTAACCTGGGAAGAACATCTCAGAAAGCTCTGAGAATTGTTCCATCACTGAGAAGTCAAGGCATAGTTATAAAGATTTTTGGGACCGAGGGCTGTGCATCAGATGTTGTATTATTGCCCGTTTGTATTACCGAGATCTAAGTGCCATGTGACCCCTTGTGAGATCAAGAAGGAATGTTATCTCTGAGGAGTTGTCTTATTGATGCTAGGAGAATATTGCTCTTGATGACTGAGCAGGTATTTCTGCCAATGGGGAAGTGTAGGTTAATACATAATGCAGGTACATTATGCACAGTGGGAAGAGAGAGGAGGCCAAAGGACAAAAAACATTTTTTGTTTTTCTTGTCTTGCCCTAAAATAATGAATTTTATTTCACATATGAAAAATGTAGAAGAAACTATTTTGTGATAGAAAGGAAGACAGTGCCTACATATTTAATAGGACATGTGTCAATTTTCTCTTGCACTTGGCTTGCTTCACTTATTATGTTATCCTGTTTTGATCTTGTGAATATTTCAAATTGCAGCCCCCTCTTGGCTCTCATGGAGAAGGCAATGGCACTCCACTCCATACTCTTGTCTGGAAAATCCCATGGACAGAGGAGCCTGGTGGGCTGGAGTCCATGGGGTCGCTAAGAGTCGGACACGACTGAGCGACTTCACTTTCACTTTTCACTTTTATGCATTGGAGAAGGAAATGGCAACCCACTCCAGTGTTCTTGCCTGGAGAATCCCAGGGACAGGGGAGCCTGGTGGGCTGCCGTCTATGGGGTCGCACAGAGTCAGACATGACTGAAGCGACTTAGCAGTTTGGCTCTCTAAGTTCTGCTCTTTTTCATTTCTAGTCTATCTTCTCTTTTGCATTGCCCTAGTTTAACCTCTGTAATTGAGTGTGTTTCTATGGGAGAACTACTGAGAACGTCTGAAACAACTGAAAGTCCACATTTACTCAGGCCTGTGTGTTCCATCCCCTACAGCTCACACCTTCTAGAAAAGTAAAAGTCTCCCCACCAACTCGCTGGTGATTAGATTTTTCAAATTGCAAAGCAGATATTTCTGTTTAACTGTTAGAAATTGAGAGTTTAAGCACAAACACCCCAAGGAAGACCCATTAGCTAAAATTTACTCACATTACATCAACAAGTGGAAGGAGGAGTCTAGATTTTTCTGTTTTGATTTTGTAGGATTAAGAGAGCCCTGAGCAACTGATAGAGGGCAGGGTTTTTTCCTTGGATGAGGGTGGAGATACAGGTAAGAGTACGTACGTGTGTGCTCAATCGCTCAGTCCTGTCCAACTCTTTGTGACGCTGTGGACTGTAGCCCTCCAGGCTCCTCTGTCCATGGGATTCTCCAGGTAAGAATACTAGGGTGGGTTGCCATTTCCTTCTCCAGCTTATCTTCCCTACCCAGAGATTGAACCCTTGTCTCCTGCATTTTACTGCAATGACAGATTCTTTACCACTGAGCCGTCTGGGAAGCCCAGAAGTAGAGTACAGGACATACCAAAGGGGGGAAAAATTAAAATACCACTGTTTCATGTGGAAATTTGTAACCATTGTTTAAGTTTGTGGTTACATGGATTGTGACTGGAACTTTTTATTTTTTTGCGGGGTGGAGGGGGTACTTGTTTCTGTGTAGCTTCAAATTCTGTTTGTAAATATAGTGTTGCTATTTGTTTTGCAGATTGCGGGGTTAGTGATATGCTTTCCTAAACAGCAGGAAAGTTGAAGATGTCTAAACACTTAGTGGCCTTGACAGTGACCACCCTTCTTGGTGTGGCTGTCGGAGGGTTTGTCCTGTGGAAGGGCTTCCAGCGCCGGAGGAATAAATCGAGCCTGGTGACCCGGCGGCGGCTGTCGCAGCAGCAGCAGCAGCAGCAGCAAGTGCCAGGCGGGAGAGAGCTGCCCGCTCCAGGAGAGGACCAGCCGCACTCCATTGCCCCCAGAGCCTCATGGGAAGAGAGGATCCTCAGAGCAAAGGTGATGACTGTGTCTCAGGAGGCAGAGTGGGACCAAATTGAGCCCTCACTTAGGAGTGAGATAGAAGATTTTCCAGTGCTTGGAATCGACTGTGAGTGGGTAAGTTAAAAAGCAAAACTGAAACAAGGATTTTCTGCTTTTCCAGAGATCTTGAGTAGTCAAATAGAGGATAAGATTAAAGGAGAATTAGCTTGTTCTTAGTTTAGTTCAGTTCAGTCGCTTAGTCATGTCCGACTCTTTGCGACCCCATGGACTACAAAACGCCAGGCCTCCCTGTCCATTACCAACTCCCGGAGTTCACTCAAACTCATGTCTATTGAGTCGGTGATGCCATCCAACCATCTCATCCTCTGTCGTCCNTTTAAGGGAGGTTTCTGAATTATGAATACAGTATTAAGATAGTTTGGAGGCTATTCATATTTCCTATTTCTTCATGTCTGTTTTGATAAATTATATTTTTCATCTAAATCTGTCTTTTTTTTTCAAAATTTTAAATTACAGATGTATACTTGTTTATAATATCCTCTAATAATTTTTTTTCCCTATCAGATGGATATGTAAGGATGGCTCCTTTTTCATTTTTGACATTGCTTATTTGCTTCTCTCTTTTTTCTTGATTACTCCATCCATGTGTTTAGTCACGTTATTAGTCTTTTCAAAAAATCAGCTCTGGTGGTGTTGGTCTTCATTGTTTGTTTCTGTTCTTGTTGGTCTTTATTGTTTATTTCTGTTCTTGTTGGTCTTTATTGTTTGTTTCTGTTCTTGTTGGTCTTTATTGTTTGTTTCTGTTCTTGTTGGTCTTTATTGTTTGTTTCTGTTCTTGTTGGTCTTCATTGTTTGTTTCTGTTCTTGTTGGTCTTCATTGTTTGTTTCTGTTCTTGTTGGTCTTCATTGTTTGTTTCTGNGGTCTTTATTGTTTGTTTCTGTTCTTGTTGGTCTTTATTGTTTGTTTCTGTTCTTGTTGGTCTTCATTGTTTGTTTCTGTTCTTGTTGGTCTTCATTGTTTGTTTCTGTTCTTGTTGGTCTTCATTGTTTGTTTCTGTTCTAGTACACCAATTTGTGCTGTTCATTGTTTCTTTTCTTCTACTTGCCTGAGTATAATTTGCTATTCTCCATCCATTCTTCAGCCGACTCTAATCTGACATCCTGTCCTACTGCTACACTGAAAGTGATGACGTTGATGGCTTTCTTCTTTTCCAATCCAGTGGACACTTATTCGGACTCATGTCATGCTAGCTCTCCAGAGCATCTGTGTGTAATTCCTGCACGAGACATTCTCTCTGGCTTTCATGCCATCACACTCTCCTATTTCCTATATTACTGGTCTTTCCTCATTTTTTAAAAAACATTTAATTTATTTTTATTTTTGGCTGTGCTGAGTCTTTGCTGCTGCGCAGGCTTTTCTCTAGTTGCGGTGCAGGGCTTCTCATTGTGGTGGCTTCTCCTGCTGCGGAGCATGGGCTCCAGAGTGCAGAGGCTTCAGTAATTGAGGCACATGGGCTCAGTAGTTGCAGCTTCCAGGCTTCAGAGCACAGGCTCAATAGTTCATGGGCTTAGCTGCTGCAGGACATGTGGGATCTTCCCGGACTAGGGATCGAANGCAGAGGCTTCAGTAATTGAGGCACATGGGCTCAGTAGTTGCAGCTTCCAGGCTTCAGAGCACAGGCTCAATAGTTCATGGGCTTAGCTGCTGCAGGACATGTGGGATCTTCCCGGACTAGGGATCGAACCCATGTCTCCTGCATTGGCAGGCGGATACTTTACCACTGAGCCACGAGGGAAGCCCCTAGTCTTCCTCTTTTTCCTTTTCTGATCCCCCTTCTACCTCATATCTAAATATTGAGATGACTTATGCTTGGTCTCTTCTGTACCCACCCCAGTTCAAACTCAGATGCCTACAAGGTCCAGATAGGAAACGTCAGTGAATGATGTAGAGTGATTGCTTTGCACTTTTGAAGGCATAGGAATAGTTTTCGATTTCATAAAGAAATATGTTCCCTTCCTTTTTTCTTTAAACATAAGGTCTATGATCTAGTTTCCATTTTCCTAGTTTTGACAGGGACATGGACTGAGAAACATTTCTCTGTATTGGAGAAACAGTGGTTTACAGCTGCAGTGATAAATGGGAAATGACAGTTGGCTTCAGTGTTGAGAAGACGTTATGGTGAATTAGAGAATTTGTGCTTTATGTAAATGAAGAAGCTGCTGTGCAGTTCAAGCCAAGTGTTGCCAGATTGTCCAGTTCTTTAAAAAGAAACAACATAATAGATATTTAAAAATATGAGCTCCACTAGTTTAAAAGTTCTGACACTGTTTTTAAAATGTGGAGACCAAAAAAATAATATTAAACATATCTGTGGGTCAGCATCTCTGACTTATGTCCTCTCTATTCTTTTTCTAAGGGATCTCATGTAATTTTGTGGCTTTAAGTGTCATGAAAAGCTGAAGACTTTCAAAATCAGAACTCCAGCTCTTTATATCCGTCTATCTACTTGAGTCCTCCTTTGAATGTCTAATAGTCATCTCAGACTTAATATGTTCCTAACAGAGCTCTTAATTTTTCTTCCCACACTTGTATTATCCCTAGTCTTCTCCACCTTTAGGATTAAAATCAGAGAGACAGGTTGTGTCTCTCTCTCCCCCTTACAGGTTGTCTAACAGAAGTGGTATGATTGACAGTCAGACACAAACAGGCAGTTATAGAATGTTAAGTTTCTTTATTGGCAAAATATATGGAAATTCAAAAAGCAGTTATAGGAAGCAGGATATAACACAGCATTCTCCCAGACAGAGGTATGTGTTTCCAGATTCCCCTGAGTTACCCATGGTGATGTGCAACTATGGATAACCCGTACAAAATGAGGATTCTTCCATGCTTTAGAAGCTATTATTGCCTTTCTCCTGGAGGCAGGGGATGGAGATGGTAAATATCTTTCTGACCCCTGACTCCTGCCTGATTTTTTCTGGAGTCTCTGGCTATAGACAACCTTGCTTAACAGATGCAAATAATTAGTGTAATAAAGACTGAGTGAAGTGAAGGTCATTTCCCCAGGAGCGCCCCTCTGCAGGCCTAGGCTTCAGGCTTGCCTGAAGTCACCTTCCTTTTCCTTGCTATTAACCCTTCCCTTCCATTTAGGAAGTATTACCAATGCTAGCTCTGAAATAGATTTTGCATCGTCTACATCTTCACATCTCCTCTATTTCCTTCCTAGTCCAAGCCTCAAGTATTTCTTATCTGCACCTTTGCAATGCCTCCTGACTGGCCTCCCTACTTGGACTCTTATGTACCTATGATCCCTTCTCCATTGAGTTAGCAAAGTGATCTTTTGAAAATGCACGCTTGATCATCTCGGTTCCCTGCCTAAAAGTCTCCACTGCGTTGTATAAAACCAAGGTGTCTTAATTACTTGTGTGTTTTTAATGACTCACGTTCTTTCGCCTCTCTCAGCATCTCTCATTTTGTCTCCTGTTCTCTTTCCATCCTCTTTCTTACTACTTTCCAGCCTCATTGGGCCTTCATTCTGTTGCCCAAATGGACAGGCTCATTCCCGTCTCAAAGCCATGGTCTGATTTAACTGCTTCATTAACTCCACAGAGGGGGTGCTCAATGTACATGCACGCTAAGTTGCTTCAGTCGTTTCCTCTTTGCGACCCTATGGACTGTAGCCCACCAGGCTCTTCTGTCCCTGGGATTCTTCAGGCAAGAATACCAGAGTGGGTTGCCATGCCCTCCTCCAGAGGATCTTCCCAACCCAGGTATTGAACCTGTGGCTCCTGCATTGCAGGCAGATTCTTTACCGATAGTTAACTTTGTTCCAGTCCGTTAATATGGTTTCAGATTTTTCTTTGCTCCCTGCTGCCATCGTGGGGTCATTTAAAGAATCACAGACTTTTCCATAATCTCTAAACCAATTCTAAGTGAATCACTGAAATATACAAAAAGTGTTAGAAATTTTGTTTACAATGATTGATGGCATCATCCATTTAAAATTTTTGCTCTTGTGTGTATTTAATAACATCTATATCATAGTATTTTACCACATTTATACGATTTAAAATGCATGTGTGTATTGATTGTGTATGTCCCAAATATTTTTTATGAGTTGACTAATCCAGAAAGAAGAAAAAAGACAGTGACCACTGGATTGCACAAGACTAACAAAATTAAAATATGGTTTTTTTTTCCTATTAAATATAGCATTGGTAAACCAAGAATTTCATTGTTTTCCATGGGTAGTAACTGATGTCAGGGCAAAAAGGTGTTGGCAGAGGGTGAAATATAAGAAATTAAAACTAGATAGCTTATTCTTTATGTCAAATTGATTCTGCTAGAAGCATTATTCTTCCAATTATAGATTCAGTATAAATTGAGTACCTATTGGAATCATAAACATTTGGATTCCTAGTGGAAAAACCTTAATTATCATTCGGTAGATCTGAAACACAATCCAGAAACAGTATTAAAAAGATAACTTATCTATCTGTTTATTTACTGTATTTTAGACAGTGGAACTTGATTGAAAAGATTTTCAAAGATCCCTGGCCTTAGGAATTAACAGTGAGTATTATATCAAATTAGCAACAGAGGAGGCAATGGCAACCTACTCCCAGTACTCTTGCCTGGCAAATCACATGGACGGAGGAGCTGGTGGGCTGCAGTCCATGGGGTCGCTAGGAGTTGGACGCGACCGAGCGACTTCACTTTCACTTTTCACTTTTATGCATTGGAGAAGGAAATGGCAACCCACTCCAGTGTTCTTGCCTGGAGAATCCCAGGGACGGGGGAGCCTGGTGGGCTGCTGTCTATGGGGTTGCACAGAGTCGGACATGACTGAAGCGACTTAGCAGCAGCAGCAGTGCTAAATATTAGAAGTGGAGATCTTCTACTTTTTCTTGGAGAAACCTGATATTATACATTGAGAGAATTATGTACTAATAAAAAAAAGGTGATTTGGCCACATCCAGGTGAATTATTATAGAACAGGAACCAGTAGTTGAATTTCTTCTAGATCTTTTTTGCTTTGGCTGAGCCCCAAGAAACAGACACAATCGAGATCAAACTGACCTGCTTTCATTTGAGGATATGGAATAGCCCTCATTGATAAAGCAGTGCCTGAGAAGGGAACTCCTAAAGCTTTTGTGAGTTAAACCATGGTTTTCCTTAGCATAGAAGTAGAAGCTGAGGATGAAGTCCCTCCTAATTTTATGGTTCTTGATCTAGACTATTTCTTCTACATTCTACAGATTGGGAAATTCAGGTTCCAGTTCTGACTTTGCCCCAATTTCTCCATGTTTAGGCAATTTACCTCATTTGTAGCCCTTACATTTCTCTTTCTGAAAAATGAGAAGGATTGAAATTTATTGACTGCTTAACTTGGCTTCCGTGGATAGCTTTAGGGGACCTTGAATTAATGTGAATTTTGTATGTAAATTTTTCTAGGAATAATTTCCTTAGCTGTAAGCATTTTCTCCAATTTATCTATTACTTCAAAAAAAAAAATTAAAACTAAATCAGTTAATATGTAAAGTTTTTTCATCTCTTAAGATATAAGAATCCTAGCTTATGCTCAGTATACATTTTTATGAACAGCTTATGAAGATAAAATGCTGAGAAAGCACTTTGTGCTACAAGGATTTATTATATTGGCAGGTACCCACTTATTGTTAGTATTGTATTTCCTGCCTCTTTGTGAAAATCAGATCTTCAGCCAGTGATGCCCTATAAATGAGTCAGTTCACTAGCATACATGTTAAAGAGTCTAGAAAATGAAGAATGTATTCTCATTTGGCACTTGTTTCCTTAGCTTTTTAAAACCAGTGTGTCTCACATGACTCTGCCACTGTGTGTGTCCCAGTGCTCCTCCAGGTCAGCTGGTCCCTGTTTATGGCCTGCTCATGTTTCAGGCTCACATTTGGGCCCTCAGGAACTTGTTTAGGCTGCTGCTTCGGAGTCCACTGCATTTGTTAGCAAAGGCTCATCCTTAGGTTTGAGCCAGACTGGTCAGCTCTTCTCTTTGGGGAGTCAGGGAAGCGCCTCTCAGACCTTTCTGTCACAGTGTCGCATTCTTCTTGGTGCTGTGCTGGAGTGTGAGCTGTGGCCCTGTTTTCCTCTGTTGCAGGTGAATTCGGAAGGCAAAGCCAGTCCTCTGTCACTCCTTCAGATGGCCTCTCCAAGTGGCTTCTGTGTCTTGGTTCGCTTGCCCAAGCTGATCTGTGGAGGAAAAACACTACCAAAAACATTATTGGACATTTTGGCAGACGGCACAATTTTAAAAGTCGGAGTAGGATGTTCAGAAGACGCCAGCAAGCTTCTGCAAGATTATGGCCTCATCGTGAAGGGGTGCCTGGATCTCCGCTACCTAGCCATGAGGCAGAGGTATGGTTTGTATGAACACTTGGATTCCTGTAGCTGTGGGGCGAATATTTTAGCAAAAGTTGTAGGCTACTGAGATTCAATAATGAAGCCTCTAAAATACTTTAGAAGCTTAGAGACATCTGAGATGCCTATTGAATTTGTGAGGAAATATTCCACCTTCTGAGAAAACTTTAGCTATCTAGAGCTGGTCTTTTTAGTGAAACATTAATAAGGTGTCTCTATAAGCTGCAGATTGTAAACTGATGAACTCCTTGGGCAAATTAGAGTTGCAGATTTCTTTTTTTTTTTTTTNTGTTAGTTGTCATTCTTTTCTGTAGGTTTGAAGCTTCCAAAATAAAATATTGGGGCAAAAATGTTAATTGCCAAATTTGAAACCAGATTTGTGATCCATATTATTATGAAAATTCAGAATTTCCAAAGACTCTTACTCATTCAAAATGTTTATTGTTTTTTAAATTATAAGCGTAATGCTTAATGAGATTTTGTAAAATATAGAAAATAATATTTAAACTTGACATTTAAAGAAATGGAATGAGAGCACAGCACATATGGGCAAATTTTTTTGACTAGTGGGTTTTATTATCAGTAACTATAAACCGTAATCAAATGTCAGTAACTGTGTCTTTTCTCTCAGGCCACTGGAATCTTCTAGTCTTCTACCCAAGAAGTATAATCCCACAGCCTATATTCTGGTAGCTGAGTGGAAGAGGTGGTGCTGGTTATCTCATTATTTAATATGTAGATTTTCCCATAATCCCTCTTTTGCCTGATGACACTTTGCCCCCAACCTCTGCCACCCCTGATATTACTAGGTCCAGATCCTCTGTGATTTAGCCACTATATACCTTACACTTGTCAAAACCCAAACTCTGTACACTGAGTAAAATAAAGCAGTAATATGAGTTTATTGCAGTGACTCATGTGACCTGGTACTTCATTTTTTTCATTGCTAAATACACTTCATTGTATAGATAGACCACATTTGTTCATCCTTTGGCAGAGTTTTGAGTTGCTTTCCTTCTATTAGGCTGTTATGAATAATGCCACTCTGAATATCTGTGTATGGGTTTTTATGTGGACACACATCTTCAGTTCTCTTGGGTAAATAGCCTACAATGGAATTGCTGAGTCATATGGTAACTTTATGTTTAGCTGTTTCAGGAATTGCCAAACTATTTTCCAAAGTAACTGTATCATTTTATAGTCCCATCAGCAATGTATGAGGGTTCCAATTTTCCATATTGTGTTTGATTTGGTTTTAATTTATATTTCCCTAGTGACCAGTGATGCTGAGCATCTTTCATGTACTTATTGGCTAATGTTGTATCTTCTTTGGAGAAATGTCTATTCATATCCTTTGTTCACATTTTAATTGTGTTGTTTGTTTTTAAATTGTTGAGTTTTAACAGATATATGTGTGTGTGTATGCACACACAGTCTTTATATATTCTGGATGTTAATCTCTTATCAGATATATAATTTATAAATACTTTCTTCCATTTTCTGCAAATTTTCCTTTCACTTACTTGATGGGGTCATCTGAAGCATGAAAGTTTTAATTTTGATGAGGTCCAGTTATCTTTTTTCTTTTATTCCTGATGCCTTTGCTGTCATATCTAAGAAATTGTTGCCTGACCTAAAGTCATGAACACTTACTCTTAGGTTTTCTTCGAAGAATCATGTGTTTTAGCTCTTACACCTAGGTTCATAATTCATTTTGAGTTCATTTTTGTGTGTGGTCTGAAGTAGGAGTCCAAATTTATCCTTTTGCATGCAGATACCCAGCTATTCCAGCACCATTTGTTGAAAGTGCCTTGGATTCCTTATCATTTGAAAACAATTTGTTAAAAAAGTAATTCTGCACTCTTCACATTCAAACACCTTCTTTTCCTGTGGAAGACTGCTTGCTGACAGATATGTAGATGGTTGAGTCTATGTGGAAAATTTTATCCCAATTTCTTTTTCTAGTATTCTGTTCTTTTTCTGTTGTTCTAAAAGTACACACAGAAAAAAGATCCATACTAACAGTGTTATTTACCAGGCTTGATTATTAAAGGTGAATTAAAGGAATTTTAATTAAAGTCCTTACATGCTTTGTTAGGAAGAGCTATTAATAAAATTAATAGTTTCAACTACTTTTATTTATGACTGGCTTCCCTGTGCCTAGTTGCTTGAGAGAATGACTTACTATTGTTAAATGCATAAATTCCAGAAATGAACCCGTGTGACTTTTGATCTGAGGTCCATGTTTGAAGCTGTTTTTCTTGTTTTACACATCATATTGGTATGTACAGCAGTTTGCTTCTGATCAGTAGTCACACAGGCCTCTTAATGAATCTTGGTGTCAGTTGTCCTAGATGGTGACCATTTCCGAAGTGAAATTCATGTACTTAGCTGTCAGGCCTGTGATAAGTACCCTACCCCAAGCTGGAAGAAAATCTGTCCAGCAGGTTTGGACAGATAGAAGATAGAATACATGGAAGATAGAAGACAGATAGCAGATAGAAGGAAACTTTGGTGATTTATATAGAGTAGGAATTTCAAGCATGACTTATTCTAATAAGTCATTATTTTATCTATGGTACATGAGGATTCATTATACCATTTGATTTATTTTTGTCTAGTTTGATTTTTTTTGTAATGAAAAGGTTTTAAGGAGTAGATGGTGCCTGAGTTACTGTGCATCTTGAGTTAGAACCTGGAAGTGGTCTCTTGTCTTTGTGACTGACTTTGAACTTGCTCTCTCTCTGGTACACCTTCTGGATTCTACTGATCTCTGACTTTTCTCTTCAGGTAATTTATGCTGCCAGGGATGCCCAGATTTCAGTGGCTCTCTTTCTCCATCTTCTTGGATACCCTTTCTCTAGGAATTTGACTCTAGAAGAAAACGATGACCACATTGTCTGGAGAAAAATCTTAGAGAAATGTCAGGATGTGGTAGATATCCCATTCCGAAGCAAAGGGCTTAGCCGATCAGGAGAAGAGGTTAATGGGGAAGCAACAGAATCTCAGCAGAAGACAAGAAATAAGAAGTCCAAAGCTGATGGAACGATGCCAGGCAACCACCAAGGGAGAGACCCCAGAAAACATAAAAGAAAGCCCCTGGGAGTGGGCTATTCTGCCAGGTAACTGAGTCGTTTTGTGTCTAGTAGATTTAGTGGCCCAGCCTGCAGCAAAAGGCATGATGCTTTACCCTGGGTCTGGGAGGAGGCTTGTGTGGTAAGATGGCAGAGGCTCTCCAAGGATTTCTATTTTTCCTTTCCTTCAAGGACATTTGGAGCTAGCCTTTATTTGTGTACTTTTCCCTTTTACCCTTCTACTGTTTTATTTTTGAGCAGTGGAAGTGGAAATGAGGAGTGCTTAACCTAGCTTTGCCACTGACCTTGATACAACCTTAGATCTGTATTTCTACTATAGATGAGAAAAGTGAAAGTGTAGTCCCTCAGTTGTGGACCCCATGGACTGTAGCCCTCCAGGCCCCTCCATTCATGGGATTCTCCAGGCAAAAATACTGAAGTGGGTTGCCATTTCCCTTCTCCAGGGGATCTTCCTAACCCAGGGATTGAACCTGAATCCTCCGCATTGCAGGCAGATTCTTTACCATCTAAGCTACCAGGGGGTATAATTATTATTCCTTGCTTGCTTCAGGAGAGCAAATGAAGTGCCTCAGACTTTTCAGGAGAAATGAATCATCTGATTTCTTACTCATTTGGTATTTGATTGTTTAGAATGGTATCCAGGCCCTAAACTTATGTTATTCTCTAGTCAATGAGAATTTTCCTGTANGCTACCAGGGGGTATAATTATTATTCCTTGCTTGCTTCAGGAGAGCAAATGAAGTGCCTCAGACTTTTCAGGAGAAATGAATCATCTGATTTCTTACTCATTTGGTATTTGATTGTTTAGAATGGTATCCAGGCCCTAAACTTATGTTATTCTCTAGTCAATGAGAATTTTCCTGTACACCTTATGTCTCTATTGAAGAATGATGACTAATAAATACTTTGGAGTGGAAGTTTGGTTCCTCTAAGCAAAATGCCTTTAGGAATTGGATGATTAAATTGAAGCGAGTATTGCATATGAGCCAGAAATAAATCCACAAGGCACTCATTACTTTAGCTTGAATTTTAATTGACTTGGTTTAATCCAGTGATTACAGGGAAGTTTCTTCATGTCCTGTTCCTGCTTGCTTTCATGGTAGAACCATGTAAACACTACCCAACTTACTCCCTAATTTCCCAATCTATAAATATAAAAACTAATGGTATAAACTAATCCACTTTAATTTCTCTTTCCTAGCCCATTGTAGATAGAGGAATAAACATGGTTTCTCACCATGTTTTTTTTTCCCCCATAAATGTAACATATAACCCCAGTGTTGAATGGCTTGGGTCACTCAGAATATAGGAAGGTAGCTGATATCTTGATCAATAGTTTGCTCCAAATTTTAGATTTCTCTCTCCCTTCTCCCCAGAAAATCACCTCTCTATGATAACTGCTTTCTCCACGCCCCTGATGGACAGCCCCTCTGCACTTGTGATCGAAGAAAAGCTCAGTGGTACCTGGACAAAGGCATCGGAGGTTTGAGATTCAGCCATCATACTTGATTTATGATTAGGTGCCTGCGGGTACTGACTGGAGTGGCCCTGAGATAAGGGAGAGGGTTGCGATGCGTAGAAGGCAGAAAGCCCTAGAGACACGCGGGATGGAGCTGTTCAAAGCCCAGAGATAGTGATCCCTGCCCAGGATACAGCAGAGAACCATGGTGGTGCTTCTTCTCTGGGGGAGAGGTGGGCGGGTGGTCATGCGCTAACGCTGCCTCTTTCCTCTAAGAGCTGGTGAGTGAAGAGCCTTTTGTGGTCAAGCTGCAGTTTGAACCTGCGGGCAGACCCGAATCCCCGGGAGACTACTACTTGATGGTTAAAGAGAACCTGTGTGTGGTGTGTGGCAAGAAAGACTCGTACATTCGGTGAGTGTCCAGCAGACTGGGGCTGCCCTCTTGTCTGCCTCTGGTGGAAGTTGCCCTTCAGGCCACATGCAGGGCCCTCGGCAGGCTTGGTTGAGTCTGCCCCCTTTGGCTTAGAGACTTGTCCCCAGGGGGCATCCCAGTATCCCTGAGAGCTTCGACACTCTGCCTGGCCTTGCTATAGTGGTGCCTGCCACGACCCCCTGCCCCCCACCAGAGCCAATTTTTGGTTTCTGGAATGAAACACTCTTGTCAAAACAGTTTGCCATGAAGAGAGTCATTCCCTTTTGCTCATGAAGGAACGGAGGCCAGTTCCTTCAGAAGCTGCCTTTCTGTGTCCTTGTGATCCTCCCCTGAGTGGCTCACAGGCTTTGTGACCCTGGGTACATCAGTATCCAGATGACCTGAAGGCACCCTCTGGAATAGTCTGAGATTATTCTGCGCCAAGGTCCCCAGGCAATGGAGGTGACGTTACCACTGGGCCCGGGTACCCAGACACCTGGGCTTTCTCCCTGGCTGCTGAGGTGTGGTAACTCACTTGGCTCCTATCTCTTCTTGCAAAGTGAGACAAATCGTTAGTAGTTGTGGCGGCCAGGAGTTTTCCCTGAGAGCTTAGTTCTCCTTAGAAGACAATGGTGGACTTCGGTGAATAACCAGGGAAATAATTTGAGAGTAAGGGATTCTTCAGATGAAGGAAACGGGCTCATATAGGTCACCACGCTTCCAAAATTTCGGGAGTAGCAGTTACCTGCTGCATGCTTTGAGAGAGTTATTTTCCAGATGTTAAAGGCCATTAGAATTTCTTTTCATTTCTCAGATACTTTTCCGTTGGGGAGCACAGCCTTCCCAGAGGTGGTTATTAGCCTTTTCCTACCCTTGGCTCGCCAGAGGAGTCGGGGAGCCGGTGGTCTGCGCCCACTTCAAGGAGAGGGGGACCCAAGGGCCACAGGCAGGTGGGCGGAGACTGGATTAGGTAGTCGGGCCTTTATGTCATGGCTTTTGGGTTGCGGGGCCCCAGCTCCTCAGTCGTGTTTAGGCCCAGATCAGAATCCCAGTAGGGCACCTGCCGGCTCCGCGTTCCGTCTGTGTGTCGGCTAACGCGCGCTGCCTTGCGCCGGCTCCCTCAGGAAGAACGTGATCCCGCACGAGTACCGGAAGCACTTCCCCATCGAGCTGAAGGACCACAACTCCCACGATGTGCTGCTGCTCTGCACCTCCTGCCACGCCATCTCCAACTACTACGACAACCACCTGAAGCAGCAGCTGGCCAGGGAGTTCCAGGCCCCCATTGGCTCCGAGGAGGGCTTGCGCCTGCTGGAGGATCCTGAGCGCCGGCAGGTGCGTTCGGGGGCCAGGGCCCTGCTCAACGCCGAGAGCCTGCCTGTGCACCGGAAGGAGGAGCTGCTGCAGGCGCTGCGAGAGTTTTATCGCACAGACACGGTCACGGAGGAGATGCTTCAGGAGGCAGCCAGCCTGGAGACCAGGTATGATCTGCGGTCCTGCTCAGAGGGAAGTGAGGACTGGTCCAGTGGCTTTACGCCCGCTGCTTGGTTTGAGGGCCGGTAGGGCAGAAGCAGGTGCCCTTGCAGCAGCCTCAGGCTCACCCCACTGAGTCTGTGTGGCTCAAGATAACCAGGCAGGTGGGACAGACCAATCTATTTGCTGATTAACTTTCTAGAGGAGACTTGCCTTCTGTCCTTGACCTTTTAAGATCATATCCATATATCTAGCCATTTTCATAATGAGCAGGAGAGTTCAAAGGCCCTGGAGTTGAACCTTATGCATTCTCTGCAGAAGGAAATCTGCTCAGCACATAACAGGGTGTGTGGTTTCGCATCTTTTCCCATATCCAGGTCGGTGGAAATTGAGACACAGGGGTTCTTGTTTCCTGTCTCTAACCTGCCCTCCAGGGTATTGGCCTGCTGAATGGCATGTTGACCAGGATTGCTGTTAGTATTTAAATTACTTTTTAGTTTTTGCTTCCTTGCTTGCTTTCTCTCTCTTTCCCTCTGAGTACCTAGTTGAATTCATTGAATTCATATCATTTAACTCAGTGTCCCTAGATGAGAGGCATTTTATAGTCCTGAGAAATGAATGGCAAGATCGCCCAGATGATAAAAACTCTGGGCTGCCTATTATAGTTTGCTTCTCAACTTGTCAGTTCTTTCCAGGGACTGAAGTAATTGATAAGTTCACAAATCCTGATAGTGCTGCTGGTTGCCTATGTAGTGTTTTGTTATTTTAAAAAACAAACAAACAAACGCATAAACTTAATTATAGCAACTAATATTCATGGAACAAGTTTTTATAGATATGCTAATCTATTTAGCCCAGTTAATAAACTTTACATTAATTGCCTTAATTATTTCTTATAACAACCCTGTGAGGTAGGATTTAGATTTCTTACTGGTTTCTGCTAACATCGTATTCTGTATTTTTTTTAATCTTTCGAGGTTTAAAAATCATTCTTAAGACTATTTTCCAAACTTTATTTTAGATACCTCAAAATTAAGGTTAAGGTTATATTACAAATTAAGGAGACTGGCTCCTTTAACCAGTTCCCAAATGTACAGCTACATTTCCCCTTTCGGTGACCAACCTATCTAGTAACCTTCATCTTGCTGCCTTGGATGGGAGGGTGCTGGGCTTGGATGTCAGGAGCAAGAAGAACAGCCATTTGGGGGAAGTTAGGCAAGTTAATGGTATGCTTGTGAGCTAAATAAGAAAATGCCCCGCAAATACCCAGAGGGCACGAACAGGCTAGACGAGGAGGATTGAGGGTGGGGTGTGGATGCAAGGAGAGGAACTGAATCCCAGACAGGGAAATCCTTTCATTCCCAGGAGCTGACAGCACTGTTCACAAGGCATCTTAGTGAGAAAGGAGGCAGGGCTTCACCTTCTNCCCGCAAATACCCAGAGGGCACGAACAGGCTAGACGAGGAGGATTGAGGGTGGGGTGTGGATGCAAGGAGAGGAACTGAATCCCAGACAGGGAAATCCTTTCATTCCCAGGAGCTGACAGCACTGTTCACAAGGCATCTTAGTGAGAAAGGAGGCAGGGCTTCACCTTCTTGTTAAACAGCATGAGCTGTGCACCTGAGCAACCACGGTAGCATTTCGTTGTGACCAAAACACGTCTTGCGGATGTGGTTTGGCATTTCTTTGTGTGAGAATGAAGGCACCAAAGAAATATGCTGCCTTTATTTTACATTCAAGTATTACACTGTGATCAAAACCCGGAAGACGTGGGCTGTTTGAAGAGCTCATATAAAGACTAAGTATCGATCAGAATGAGCAGCTTAAAAGAAGGGTGAGGGACTTGCGTGGTGGTCCAGTGGCTAAGACTCTGCGCTCCGAATCCCGGGGGCCCAGGTTCTTCCCCTGGATCTGATAGAACTCGATCTGAACCCAAGTGTCCTGCACTGCAGGTGGATCCTTCACCATCTAAGCCACCGGGAAGCCCTAGACCCCACAGGCTGCAGCTAAAGATTCTGCATGCTGCAACCAAGATTGACGATCCCCAAGACTCAGCGCAGTGAAGTAAATAAATATTAAAAAAAAAAAAAAAGAAGGGTGAGCCGATAGGAAGGAAACGCTTGAGTAAATGAAAGACCTCTGTTCCCCACCCATCATCCACTAGGCAGTGGGGCCCCAGATAGTAGGATTGAGTGTTATGCAGTGGCTTTCCCACAAGTATAGCTCAGAATCCCCAGATACCTTCTCTGGGATTGATGGTGCTTAGTATGTTCGAACTATTTTTTAAAAGTCAGATATGGGAAAGATGTTTTTAAAAGCATCAAAGTAGCCACCCCTCAGGAGTCCGCAGCCTCTCCGTGTACCCCATGGCGGCCCCTTGGCCCACAGCTCCTGGAGCTGTTGAGATGGTGTCCTGTGCTTGGTTTCCTCAGACCCTTGTCCTTCGTATCTTGGCAGGATTTCCAATGAAAACTACGTTCCTCACGGGCTGAAGGTGGTGCAGCGCCACAGCCAGGGCGGGCTGCGCTCCCTCATGCAGCTGGAGAGCCGCTGGCGGCAGCACTTTCTGGACTCCATGCAGCCCAGGCACCTGCCCCAGCAGTGGTCGGTGGACCACAACCATCAGAAGCTGCTCCGGAAATACGGGGAGGACCTTCCCATCAAGCTGTCATGATCACCGCCTCCCTTCTGGGTTAGGACGCCTGGGAAGCTGGAGCGGGGGGGTGCCAAGGCACCTCTTCCTGTTTTAATGTCATTGTCAAATTCGGGTGACACAACTCACAATACTAACCAGTCATGATCATCCCAGGATGCTCCTGGTGGAGCAAGGCTTTTGCTTTCAGGGGTGCTCCCAGTTTTGAATTTCAGCTGGGCAGAGTGAGAATTCTCCATTCCGCCCTTTTCTGGACAAATGGGAACCTTGGCCTTCATATTTTTCCCCTCTCCCTGTAATGCTTTCCCTGTACAAGCGACACATGAAGGATTCTTCCTGAAGTGTCTTGTTAAGACTCTCAAGTTTTTCATATTTTTTCTTCCCTGTCCAGCGTGTTGGTTTATCTCAAACAGGAGCTGTCAAGTATTTCAATCCCATCCGGTTAGGAGGGAGAAAAAAATAAAACGTTCTTCTGGAGGTTGGAGAGGTGGAAAGGGGTTGGATTCATATTCCCGATTCAGCCTCATGATTAGAAGTTCTTTGGCTTGATGCTGTGCTGGAGCTCACCTGGATGGGGATCTGGCCCAGCTGGGCTGCTTTGGTTTAACACACATCCTTGAAAATGCTCCCCTTTACTCGTTCAGGACCAAGGCAGCACCTTCCTGCCATGTGTTTTCACCCTAGCCCGGGAGAGGATTCTTTTCTGGAAAGAGCAGAAACACCGTCTCCCTAGAGAACTGGGATGCTTTGCTCCACTTTTGGCTGTTTGTTGCAGTCCTCCTGCCCAGAACGTCAAGGTTTTTAGCTAATCCCTTTCTGAGAGGAAGATTATCTTTTCTCAGAATCAGTATCTGGTCCCTTCAGTGTTCTGTGTTCTATCAGGTTTGCAATACTGACCTCTTTTAAGCTCTTTAATTCTCTCCAAGAGCCATTTGGTCAGTTTGCAGTGAGAGGATTTCTCCATCTCCCATCTTGCCTGGGACACTGGGATTAATTAATCTGTTTTGATGTTCAAAGCGGTGGTGTTTCTCATCTTTCTAAATGTGCGGCCACCACTTTGAGCATGAAATCAACTTATTAGTGATTAGTATCTTTTTTAAAGTATAAGGAAAACTTTCTTACCTTACAAGATTTTAACAAGCTTTAAAAAAAATTTTTTATGGCCAGAATTCCAACAGGAACTCTGTTTTGGAACTGTGCCTGAGTTGGTGATGGCTGCTCTAACATTGATAAGTAAAACAACTTCTAAGCACAAAGTTCACGAATTGTAAATGTAAAACTTTTTGCTTTATAACTTTGTAAAATCAGTGAATACTCTTGGGGAGGAAGATCTTTATCCTATAGGTCCCTGCCGTGTGGCAGCCCATGGTGTGTGCTAAGGCGCTTCAGTCGTGTCCGACTCTGTGCAGCCCTGTGGGCTGTAGCCTGTCAGGCACCTCTGACTGTGGGATTCTCCAAGCAAGATGCTCGAGTGAATTGCCATTCCTTTCTCCAGGGGATCTTCCCCACCCAGGAATTGAACCCACATCTCTTATGTTTAACCTGCATTGGCATGCAGGTTTTTTACCACTAGCGCCACGTGGGAAGCCCATGGTATGTATGCACAGATTCCCCTACCCCATCCCACCTCACACCACCCCGCCTCCCACCCCACCCCTAGCTTTGACCCCTGGACAGCAGCCCACCACACATGCACGTCTTGCATTTTTTTCCTCTTCCCTTCCCACTCGTCCTCAAACAGGTGTTTCTTGGGTCTAAATCAAAAAGTCTTGAAAACAAAGAGTACTAGCTGCTTTGGGGGCCGTATGTTCAGCACACTAGGTTGTTATGGGGCTGTAACTGCACTGGAGCCGGCGGCTGAGGACCGGGAAACGGATGGGCCGTTGTCGTAGTAGTCAGGCTTGCCACAAGGGGGCGCCTGTAGCTCTTGCTTTATATGCATTCTTGAGAAACAAGTGGCTTTTATACCCGGTCCTTGGACATACCGTCTGAGCCACCAAGGGCAACCCACTCAAGTACTCTTGCCTGGAAAGTCCCATGGACGGAGGAGCCCGGTGGGCTGCAGTCCATGGGGTCGCGAAGAGTCGGACACGACTGAGTGACTTTCCTTTCCCTTTCCCTTGGACGTAACTCACAACTTATGTTTCAGATTGTGTATATCTGGTTTTGAGTCATTTTGATAAGTTTTATAAGAAAAACCTCTTTCTCTTAAGAGAGTAGGGCTCTTCCCTTCTCTTTCCCTGTATCCTCACACTGAAAGGTGAGAATCATGTCCTAAGAGGTTGTTTAAGGTGCTGTGNGTGTATATCTGGTTTTGAGTCATTTTGATAAGTTTTATAAGAAAAACCTCTTTCTCTTAAGAGAGTAGGGCTCTTCCTTTCTCTTTCCCTGTATCCTCACACTGAAAGGTGAGAATCATGTCCTAAGAGGTTGTTTAAGGTGCTGTGGTTGCAGCAGGTGGAAGGAATGGGTTCTCCAGTAGAGCTCCCTGCAGAGCTTAATATCACGGAGCCAGCAGCCAAGAGAGAGGAGGAATCCGGACCACGGCACACGCAATCTCTGTCCTTGTTGGAACACATGCTGTTTAGATTTGGAGCTTCTCATTTTTTTCAATCGGCCTTTGACTTTAGCAGCCTGTCCCTAAGACTGACAATTACTATCTCAAATGAGCTATTTTAGGGTAGGCATATTTTAAAATAATTTTCTTTGTGATATAAAAGTCATGTGTATGCTTGTTAGAGATGAGTCTAAAGAATGAAAATCCATCATCCCTCCACGTAGAACAAACCTAATCTCTGCAGGTATGTTTATGAATTTCCTTTCAGTATTTAAGAATGCATATATCGTGTGTAGTATTTAAACAGGCTTGAGAGTCATATATATATATATAGCTTGGTATCCTATTTTTCCTTCATTTAACATGGCATCATAAGTAATTTCTTATCTCTTTAAATCTTTGAAAGTGGATTTCCAGTAACTACCTTACTTTATCATCCACGCCCACACTGTTGAAAGTTTTGGTTGCTTTGGATCCTTTGTTAATATCAATGATGTATGCGATGAACTTTTGTGTGTGTAAATCTTTAACTATAACTTTGCTAACTTATTTAGGTTAGAACCTTAGAAATTGGATTGCAAGGAGGGGGAGGCATGTTGCTGGAGTGAGTACAAATTGATATCCATTTTTAGGAGTTTCTGTGATGGGAATGTTTGCCTTTGACCCTTTCCCTCACATCCTAGGGCATTCGCTGAGTTTCCTCCTCTGTGAGCAGCAATGAGCGGACAGTGTCACAGCAAAGGCCTGTCTGATGTGCCTGAACATTACGATTGCAGCCTCAGTCTTTTTTCTTCTTCCCTTCTGCTCCCATCCTTCCTTGCCTCATTCCTCCTTGCAGCAGTGATTTTTGGAAATATTGTTTGTTTTAAAAGAAAATTGTAAAAAAAAAAAAAACTAAAAATAAAAAATTTTATTTTAAAATAAAGGTTATGGCCTTTTTCCGCACCCCCTTATAAACAAGCAATTACTGATTTGCCGTCCTAAAGCGAACAAAGCATGATATTCAGGGATTTGTTTCCCTCTTAAGAGGGCAGCCATAAGTTACTTATTCTTATCCATGTCACAGACAGAGATCAGATGACAAAATGTGTTCTGTTGAAATAAAGCCATTTTAATCCCTCATTTTAGACTCTCAGGAGCCCAGCAGACAGAAAGAGCTTTTGTTCAGCTTCCTATTCTAATGTTAGGGGCCCTAACATTTGACTGTTATTTAAATTCTTTGTTACCTTATCTCTCTGAGTTTTTCATCCATCCATTCATCTTTTTTTTAATTCATTATGTCTCATCCTCTAAGAGGTACCATAGTTTCTCAGTTTCCTAGTTTGCTAATTTTTACGTATTTTAAAAGCATTCTTCCTTCTGGTATTGTCTTTTCCATTCTTTACGTGGTCATTTTTAGAGTACCTCATCCCTCAGGAATGCGGTTGAGAATCAATTTTTCTTGGAGGAGATAAACTGTAAGAGGGTATAAGAATGATTCTTGTTTTGTTTTTGTTTAGTCACCAAATCATGTCTGATGTTTCTACCATCCCCCATGGATTATAGCCGGGGCTCCCTAGGTGTCACTAGTGGTAAAGAGCCTGCCTCCCAGTGCAGGAGACTTAAGAGATGTAGGTTCGATCCCTTGGTTGGGAAGATCCCCTGGAGGAGGGCATGGCAACCCACTGCAATATTCTTACCAGAAGAATCCTATGGACAGAGGAGTCTAGTAGGCCACGGTCCATAGATTTCCAAGGAGTTGGACACGACTGAAGCAACTTAGCGAGCATCCATGGACGATAGCCCTCGAGGCTCCTCTGTCCATGGGATTTCCCAGGCAAGAATACTGGAGTGTTTTGCCATTTCCTCCTCCAGGAGATGTTCTCCACCAAGGGATCGAACCCACATCTCCTGCACCAGCAGGTGGATTCTTCACCACTGGGCCCCCAGGGAAGCCCCAATTCTCGTATAGTTGACTCTTGATTGCATAATGTAAAAATTATACATAATCCTCAAAATACTGTTTTTGGAACTGACTTACTCTTTTTAGGTATTCCCCAAGTTGCCCCCCTCATGCAGGAGCCAAATACCTTCCGTCTGTCCCCAGTCCTGGGGCAGTTTTGCATCAAGTGATGGAGTTGGGCTGACATGCAGCCAAACGATCATTCCACTTGTTCAAAAGTGCCTGTTCCACCCACTCTACTAGGGAGATGCCTTTGCCTGTGGCACCACGGTCCTTACTTAACTAGCAACGTGTTATTTGGGAAAGTGGGAGGTACATTAGACCATTATTTCCTCACTAACCTTGTCTGTGGCCAACTCTGGTTGTTGGCAACCCCCCGCCCCCGCCCGAGTCACTGTGGGTACTGGACCAGATGGGCAGTCTCGTGGGAGATAAGCAGGAGCTGACTTCCTGTGCATGGGAAGAGGGAATGTTGGAAGCCCTAGTCCACCCTTAGAAGAGGGTGTTCCCTCTTCTAAGGCAGTTGTACTTGCTGCCTTAGAAGGTCACACTGTCTGACTGAGTGGAGATAATTAATCTCATATCCTCCAGACCGAACTCAAGGCATTTGCCCTCCTTGCAACTTCCTTATTTGCTTTTAATTCTTGAATTTTTTTCTCTTGCCTGATGGGTAGCCTGTTGCCTTTCTGCCAGTATAAGCTTCAAGAGCCGCTGAGTTTACAGTCAGCATTATTATCAACGTGATGTGTGGTCCAGATATTCCCAAGTTGTAGAGGCTACTTACACACTACACCTGCTTCCCAAAGATCTCCCTTCTTAGGCTGCAACATGCTGGGGGAGAGTTGGGATTCTGACTGCTCAGACCACCAGGGTATCTGTTAAGTCCTGGATGAGAATCCAAAATTTGAGCTTACTGAGCTGGTGGGGGTGGAAAGAAATAGGAGATTGAGACATGGGCAGTTTCAAAGAAGGTACATTTATTTGGTTGGTGGGGGAGGATAGGAGCATAGTCCATGGACTTACCTTTTTTTTTAAATATAAATTTAGTATTGGTGTTTTTCTTTCTGGCTTGCTTCACTCTGTATAATAGACTCCAGTTTCATCCACTTCATTAGAACTGATTCAAATGTATTCTTTTTTTTTTTTTAACAGACCCAAAATGCAATAATACTAGCTTTTATTTTACTCTGTAGTTACCTTTATCAGTGAGCCTTTTTTTTTTTTCCGTCTCAGGTGTACATGAGTTTCCAATCTTGAACCCCCACCAAAATGTATTCTTTTTTGGACTTATCTTTATATTTTGCTTCTTGTGGCTCAGCTGGTAAAGAATCCGCCTGTGATGTGGGAGACCTGTGTTTGATCCCTGGGTTGGGAAGATCCCCTGGAGAAGGGAAAGGCTACCCACTCCAGTATTCTGGCCTGGAGAATTACATGGACTGTATAGTCCATGGGGTTGCAAAAAGTCAGACACAACTGAGCGACTTTCACATCACTTCAAACTCAATTGTATAATGTATTGGAGGATCAAGAGGCCTTGGTGATAGTGTCTGGTTCTGGCCATCAGCTATCTGCCTTTGGACTAATCGCTTAACTTTTTTGGATTCCTTTCTGTCCCGATAAAACTAGGAGTTTGAATTAGATGTGCCGTAAGGGGCCTACTAGCGAGGCACTCTGTAATGCATCCCACTGTTGTTTGGTGTGGCACTTTCCCGCAGGTGCTGTGTGCCTTCTGCTTGGTTTCACATTCTCATCCCACCCCAGCCCTGGGAACGAGGCTGTGCATGAAGGGAAGCGGGGTGAGGAAGGCAGGATGCCACACCGTGTACTCCCAGCCTGCTGACTAGGGCCGAGCCTGCTCCTCCACCCGGAGCTCCACCTGGGGTCAAAATACTCTTGTCAGAGATGTACTGTGTGTGGCCTTAGGGAACTCACATCTCTATTCCGTTCACTATTTGACAGTAAAGAAGAGAAATCTTTATCTTCACCCACATTGCCAGTGCCGTAAGGCTTAATAAGAAATCAGCATGGAGTAGAAAGGAGGCATCTTTGCCAAGTGTTGTAATGGGAGGATGTTGGGGAAGAAAACAACAAGGTTTCTCATTTAAAGATCGGAGATGTTGAGGTTGTGCCATAGAGAGAATTGAATAGAACTGGGCACTTGGAAAGGANCTTAATAAGAAATCAGCATGGAGTAGAAAGGAGGCATCTTTGCCAAGTGTTGTAATGGGAGGATGTTGGGGAAGAAAACAACAAGGTTTCTCATTTAAAGATCGGAGATGTTGAGGTTGTGCCATAGAGAGAATTGAATAGAACTGGGCACTTGGAAAGGAACACGTTAAATCAGTAAGTTAATATTCTCTTTTTTTATGCTCTCAGGACTACGTAAGAAAATTTGAGGGGTCCACTGTGTTACATTGTTCTCCATCCGTGCGTCCTAAGATAATTAACTGCCAGGGAGACTTGAGAAGTCTCTAGGGCCTGCCTTTCTATAACCCTGACCTGCCTGGGCCTTTGTCCTGCTTACCTTTCTGGCCACCAGTGAGACAGACACATGCAGAATGCAAAGATTGTATTTTATAAGCTACCAAGAGACATTTTCCCCTCTGCGTGTCCATTCTCTGTGACCTGGCAAAAGATACATATTCCAGGCCATCATTGTGCTTTGTTTCAGTCCCAAAGAGGTTATGGTGTGTTGGCTTTGTGTTGTATAAATTTCTTTGTACCACATATGCTAAACCTGAAGCTCTTTTCCCAATAATCCCTTCAATGTAGGCATGAGTCCCCCTTTTGCTACCATATTGGGGTCATTTTGTTGTTGTTCTGGATCAACGACCAGATTGTCAAAAAGGAGGCTAAAGTATATATCTCTCCCCTCTCCTAAAACGTAGACATCTTTTGTTATATCTTGGGCTTCCCTGATAGCCCTGTTGGTAAAGAATCTGCCTGCAATGCAGGAGACCCCGGTTTGATTCCTGGGTCGGAAGATACACTGGAGAAGGGATAGGCTACTGACTCCAGTATTCTTGGGCTTTCCTTGTGACTGAGCTGGTAAAGGATCCGCCTGCAATGGGGTAGACCTGGGTTCGATCCCTGGGTTGGGAAGATCGTGGAGAAGGGATAGGCTACCCACTCCAGTGTTCTGGCCTGGAGAATTCCATGGACAGTCCATGGGGTCGCAAAGAGTCGGACATGACTGAGCGACTTTCACTTCACTTTGTTATATCTCATAGCGCCAATTGGAGCCCCAGTCAGTTGGCTCAGTTCCTTTCTAATCAAGATCTGTATGTTTGGCCCTGGAGGTTTGGTCAGCCTGAGCTGTAGCCCATATGGCTTCCTCTGAGTTCTTGGATACAATGAGCAAGACTAAAGTTGGCTCCGAAAAGGAGCAGAGGATGACTTGGGGTTAGTTTTTCTTTTTTAAATGTTATACAAGTGCAGAGAGTTGGCTGCCATCCCTCTCTCAAACCATCAGCAGAGCTCGACCTTGGCCAAGATTTTGCCTCATCCTCTCGGCATTTTAGCATCGAGTTGCGTTTCAGCTATGGAATGCTTAACCAAAAGCACATGCTCTCATGGTAGCTTCCAAGGAGCAAGTTTTTGCAGAAAGTCCACATCATGTTTTCTCAAAACAACTGTTTTCTCTGAACCACCAACCCAATAAACCCCCAAATGGTGATTCTTTGGTTTATTTGTACACAAGGGCTGAAATTTGTGCTGCTGTTAATAATACTTTATTGGAGTACAATATAGTGAAAATACAATAAGGTACACAACTCTTACAAGTACAGCTCAGTGAAGTTTGACGAATGTATGTATATACCTATGTCATTAAGGGACTGCCCTGGTGGCTTAGTGGTAAAAAAAAATCCACATGTCAATGCAGGAGACATGGTGGATCTGATCCCTAAGCCGAGGAGATCCCCTGGAGAAGGAAATGTCAACCCACTCCAGTATTCCTGCCTAGGAAATCCCATGAACAGAGAGGAGCCTGGTGGGCTCTAGTCCCTGGGGTCAAACATAGCGACTAATTCATGTAATCACGAAGGGCTGGAGTTTTTTTGTATTACATGAAACGTACATCCTGATGAGGTACAGCTTGGGGTTGGGAGGTTGTACATTCAGGTGGCTGAGCAGATTACTGTAACAGCAAATCCAGGTCAAAATGGGATGACGTTTGGTGGTCTGAGTCCAGGCAGATTTTTTTGTCACTCCCAGGGGAACTGGGTACAGCAAAGCTTCATGATGTTTGTTTTTAACAAGTTTCTCTTAAGAAGAAATAATACGTACACATAGGACAAAGTTTGTTTTTAAACGTATAAGGAAAAAGGAACCTCCTCCCCAGTCCTTTCCCTTTGTGACAGTAACCACTGTTACCATTCCTTGTGCATTGGGCATCCTTCAGAGAGGGGCAGAAATGGAATGTGAATGTGTGTGGGTTTGTTTTTAAGTCAAGTGAGAATTTCTCTGCCCTTCCCCTCCTACTCTAATCTCTAGTCTTCTAGGCTCTAGTCTAGGGCATTTGTATAGCAATCTGGATCCTGCAGCCTCAGTAGAACTAACCTATTTGTCTTACACTGTGCAAAGTTCCTACTCTGGATCTGTCATCTGGCTCCAAAGTCCGTGTTTCTCTTAGGATTGGCCATGAGTGGCCACCTCATGCCAAGAGTTGACTCATTGGAAAAGNAGAGTCCCTTGGACTGCAAGGAGATCCAACCAGTCCATTCTGAAGGAGATCGGCCCTGGGATTTCTTTGGAAGCAATGATGCTAAAGCTGAAGCTCCAGTACTTTGGCCACCTCATGCGAAGAGTTGACTCATTGTAAAAGACTCTGATGCTGGGAGGGATAGGGGGCAGGAGGAGAAGGGGACGACAGAGGATGAGATGGCTGGATGGCATCACTGACTCGATGGGCGTGAGTCTGAGTGAACTCCGGGAGTTGGTGATGGACAGGGAGGCCTGGTGTGCTGCGATTCATGGGGTCACAAAGAGTCAGACACGACTGAGCGACTGAACTAAACTGAATGACATCTAAAATTATCAAAGCAATACCTGCTTCTTTTAAAATACAAACTAAACAAAGTAAAGCAACAACAACAAAAACCCTACTTTACAAAGTAAAAATCTTTCTCACTCCCCATACCCATTCCCAGGAGGTAGATCCTTTTTTGATCTTTGCTCATAAACATAAATAGAGATAGAGAGGAGAGAGAAATGCATAGATATATATAGAGATATAAGCATATATAATGGGATTGTCATCTATGTATTGGTCTGATCCTGCTTGCTTCATTCAATAAATAACATGTTTCATCATCAATATTTGTAGAAATCTCATTTTTATAAACTCATTTTATATGGAAATCTGCATAGTTTTCCACAGTATGGAATTATCATTATTCATTTGATTATTCCCATTTATATACCCTTGCCTATTTATATGAAGACTCAATAATAATATAAAAAATAGTAACTGTATTAAGACAATATGTGTGTTTGCTGTGTGCCAGGCACCATTCTAAGAAACTACACACATATCATTTCCCCTTCATAACAATCTTATGAAGCTATTACTCTTATTAACTCCATTTTTTCCCAAATGAGAAAACTAAGGTTTATAAAACGTAGTGTTGCACAATTAAAATGTGGCAGTGTTGAGATTAAAACTCGAGAAGTCTGGCTCTCTGCTCTTAACCACTATGCCACAGTAGTACAATAGCTGAGTCAATAGGTATGCACATTTAATGTTTTGAGAGGTGCTGTCAATTGCTATCCCAAGTTTATATTAATTTATATACCTTTATCTTTTGACGTGCCGCAAACTGTTCACTTGCAAGAAACAACGGCAACCAAACATTTTCTAGTCTATTTAGGACATGCTTCTGAATTTCGATTAGAACGGCTGCATCAAGTTGCTCATGGAGAATCTTTCCCCAGCCACCACTTAAATTCATTATCTAAGAAAGAAAAAATGAAACAAACTTCTGTATAAGAAAAGAAATACTAATGGTCATTAATTTATTCATTCACCCCAAAACCATAAGCTGAGCCCATGATAGGTGCCAAATTTTTCATTTTCTGTAAAATAGCTCCTGGCTTTATTGTGCATAGCAAAGACAGATAACTCCCCTATTATCAAACAGAGAATTGTGGTTTATGTGATGGTTGTTTTAGAGGTATGAGTTTGCTAATTTAGTCTTGTTTCAAATGACACAGGGATTTGTATCCTGTGTGACAACTGCAAGGCCATTTTTTTCCTCTATGGCTTCAATTTCCTCAACTGTAAAGTAAGGCCATTAGTCTTTTAGTTTCTCAGAGGTTAAAACATCTGCCTGCAGTGTGGGAGACCCGGGTTCAGTCCCTGGGTTGGGAAGATCCTCTGGAGAAGGAAATGGCAACCCACTCCAGTACTCTTGCCTGGAAAATTCCATGGACTGAGGAGCCTGGTGGGCTACAGTCCATGGGGTCACAAAGAGTCGGACATGATGGAGCGACTTCACCTTCACCTTCAAGTTCTCTTCTAGGTCAAATACTCTATGAATCTCTGATTCTACTCAAGTGGACTTCTTTGAGAAGGCATTTTCTTTCGTTTGAGAAAAATAAGTCATTACTTCATTAAGAGACAAACGACTCAGGTATTATAAATGTGCATATCACCAATAAACACTGGGTTGGAGACAGTGGAATGATGATGGTGGTAGCAAGGTAGGGCTGTTTCAACAATTTCAAAGACGAAAAGAAGCAGAAAGAGGCCAGGTTTCACAGATAATAGTCACTGACTTGGATCAGTAGCCCTTTTATAAGACAATTTCTCTGTAGCCAAAATCATCTTCTACAAAATTACTGGTTTCAAAAACATTAATGGCCATAAAATTAATTAATTAAAAAATACTAATGGCCATTTCCTACTAGAAATCATTGTGGTTTTTACCTGTTTCTGTGTACATATCAGTCAAAATTGGTGAGTTGTTTGCACAGAGGAAGAAAAATTGGACTCCTCATTGGAAAAATTATCTCTTCTTAGCTCTCCTTTTATTAATAAGATTAAATCCTAAATATAATATTGTTTTATATAAAAACAAAAGAGAAACTCTCTTTACCATCTTTTAATAATATTTATCAAATAGTATAAACAATAATATGGTTTCTGTATTAAAATAATATGAAAAGAGAATAAAAGACTACTTTGCTAATCAAACTGCAAACTGGCTACACAACTAAAATTAGAACTAGCATGGTCTATATAAAACATAGAGTGATACAAGTATCCTTAAGTATAAAATAGGCAAATAAAACGAAAGACAAAGGTGAGGAAGAAGGGTCATTTGGAAAACTCTTCTGTAATAAGCCCAACCATTTGCTATGACAACAATGGGTGACTTTTTCCACTGCATTTTTAATTCTCAGCAAGTTTTACTATGGAAGGTTCACACAGTAGCATCAGATACCATGAAACCTCATGCAATGCAACACAAGCCAAATAGAAAACAAACACTTTCCATGTGTTTATTTCATACTTATGCTTATTGAGATACTCCCAGCCACTTTTGTTAATACATCCCAGATTTGTATCTCAGGGAACCAAACGCAAGACATTTTTCTTAAGGTTGCTGAATTTCTTTTCTCACTTACTCCCGAGAACTTCTGTTTATTTTCCCCTCAAAGATCTAGATTTTAAACTTGGTATGCCCTACTTGTGAATACCTCTGAATTTTTCCTTAATTTACTGAATTAATCTGAGATTTTTTTCTTTTTTCCCTTAACAAATGTATGCCATTTGGTTGTGATCCACACAGTCAAAGGCTTTGGCATAGTCAATAAAGCAGAAGTAGATGTTTTTCTGTAACTCTCTTGCTTTTTCTGTGATCCAGCGGATGTTGGCAATTTGATCTCTGGTTCCTCTGCCTTTTCTAAATCCGGCTTGAACATTTGGAAGTTCACGGTTCACGTACTGTTGAAGCCTGGCTTGGAGAATTTTGAGCATTACTTTACTAGCGTGTGAGATGAGTGCAACTGGGCAGTAGTTTGAGCACTCTTTGGTTTTGCCTTTCTTTGGGATTGGAATGAAGATTGATCTTTACCAGTCCTGTGGCCACTGCTGAGTTTTCCAAATTTGCTGGCATAGTGAGTGTAGCACTTTCACAGCATCATTTTTTAAGATTCGAAATAGCTCAACTGGAATGCCATTACCTTCACACTAGCTTTGTTTGTAGTGATGCTTTCTAAAGTCCACTTGACTTCACATTCCAGGATGTCTGGCTCTAGATGAGTGATCACACCATCATGATTATCTGGGTCGTGAAGATCTTTCTTATATAGTTCTTCTGTGTATTTTTGCCACTTCTTCTTAGTATCTTCTGCTTCTGTTAGGTCCATAAATTTCTGTCCTTTATTGTGCATATTTTTGCATGAAATATTTCCTTGGTATCTCTAATTTTCTTGAAGAGATCTCTAGTCTTTCCCATTCTGTGGTTTTTCTTCTATTCCTCTGCATTAATCACCGAGGAAGGCTTTCTTATCTCTCCTTGCTATTCTTTGGAAGTCTGCATTCAAATGGGTTTATCTTTCCTTTTCTCCTTTGCCTTTAGCTTTTCTTCTTTTCACAGCTATTTGTAAGGCCTCCTCAGACAACCATTTTGCCTTTTGGCATTTTTTTTCTTGGGGATGGTCTTGATCTCTGCCTCCTGTACAGTGTCACAAACCTCTGTCCATAGTTCTTTAGGCACTCTGTCTAACAAATCTAATCCCTTGAATCTATTTCTCACTTCCACTGTAAGGAATCTGATTTAGGTCATACCTGAATGGTCCAATGGTTTTCCCTACCTTCTTCAATTTAAGTCTGAATCTGGCAATAAGGAGTTCATGATCTAAGCCACAGTCAGCTCCCAGTCTTGTTTTTACTGACTGTATAGAGCTTCTCCATCTTTGGCTGCAAAGAATATAATCAATCTGATTTCAGTATTGACCATTTTGGTGCTGTCCATGTGTAGAGTCTTCTCTTGTGTTGTTGGAAAAGGGTGTTTGCTATGACCAGTTCGTTCTCTTGGCAAAATTCTATTAGCCTTTGCCCTGCTTCATTCTGTACTCCAAGGCCAAATCTGCCTGTTACTACAGGTATTAACTTCCTACTTTTGTATTCCAGTCCCCTATAATGAAAAGGACATCCTTTTGGGGTGCTAGTTCTAGAAGATCTTGTAGGTCTTTATAGAACCATTCAACTTCAGCTTTTTCAGCATTACTGGTTGGGGCATAGACTTGAATTACTGTGATACTGAATGGTTTGCCTTGGAAATGAATAGAGATCATTCTATGGTTTTTGAGACTGCATCCAAATACTGCATTTTGGACTGCTTTGCCTGTGTGGATCACAACAAACTGTGGAANTTTTTTTTTTTTTTTTTCGTAAACAGAGTGACAATGAATAATATCCTTGTAGGTAACTCTTTACACATAGCCTTGATGAATTCCTTAGATAAATACCTAGAAATGGAGTTGTTGAATAAAATATAGGAAAATAAAGACATAATCAGATAGGGCTGGGATTAGGGGGCGGCGAGTGTTGTAAGTGCAAAACTGCATGCTGTCTTTAAAATTTTGATATTTGAATTAAGAAAATGTTTCAGTAAAATATTATCTATGTTGATACCTAAGTTTTTTTTTTTTTTTTTGGTGCCCTTTTACATTTTTGCACCTAGGCTGAGTGTCTCGCTTCCCTCACCTTAATCTCAGCCCTGGATAACAGTAGTGTTTGCCTTTTTGAGTTGTTATGAATGACTGCATATAAACCTCTCAAAACAACATTCATGGCAAGTGATCTCAATAGATGTTATGTCCAATTCCATTCAGAAAGCTAGAATTTAGGGTGCAGGAGTGACTGAGCCCCGCCTCCGTCCTCCGGTCGCTTGGGCTTGGAAGGGCAGTGGTGAGGGTGGGGAAGGTTGTGGGTGCCTTCACAAGGCAAAGAGCAAAGTCTCTGCAGCCCTCACTAAGGGTACGATGATGTGGCTAAGGCTTCATTCTTCTCACAAGACAATTTCAATGAAAACATTTTTTTTACAAATATATACATTCTTTTTAAAATCCTTTTCCATTATGGTTTATCACAAGATATTGGGTAAAGATCTCTGTGCTATACAGTAGGACCTTGGACAAACAAGGTTTATCCATTCTGTATATATATATATCCATTCTATATATAATAGTTTGTGCCCGCTAATCCCAAACTCCCAGTCCCTCCCTCCTCCACTCCCCTCCACCCTTAACAACCACAAGTCTGTGAGTCTCTTTCTGTTTCGTACATAGACTCACTTGTGTCACATTTTAGATTTCACATCTAGGTGATATCATATGGGGTTTGTCTTTTTCTTTCTGACTTACTTCACTTAGGGTGATAATAGGTCTATCTGTGTTGCTGCAGATGCCATGATTTCATCTTTTTATGGCTGAGTAGTACTCCATTGCATGTATACACCCATCTTTACCCATTCATCTGTCCATGGACATTCAGGTTGTTTCCATGTCTTGGCTATTGTGAACAGTGCTGCTATGAACACAGGAGCGCACATATCTATTTGAATCATAGTTTTGTCCGGATGTACGTTCCGGATTGCTGGGTCATACGGTAGTTCTATTTTGGATTTTTTTGAGGAACCTCCATACTGTTTTCCACAGTGGCTGCATCAGTTTACATTCTCACCAAGAGTGTAGGAGGGCTCCCTTTTCTCTACACTCTCTCCAGCATTTGTTATTTGTAGACTTTTTAATGATTTGTAGACTTTCTGACTGGCGACTTCCCTTTCACTTTTCCTTTCATGCATTGGAGAAGGAAATGGCAGCCCACTCCAGTGTCCTTGCCTGGAGAATCCCAGGGATGGGGGAGCCTGGTGGGCTGCCATCTGTGGGGTCGCACAGAGTCGGACACGACTGAAGCGACTTAGCAGCAGCAGCGGCAGCATTCTGACTGGTGTGAGGTGGTACCTTGTCGTAGTTTTGATTTGCCTCTCTAATAATTAGCGATGCTGAGCGTCTTTTCATGTGCCTGCTGGCCATCTGTGTGTCTTTTGTGGGGAAATGTCTATTGAGGGCTTCTGGTGGCGGAGACTTGAAAGATGAACATATCTTGGCTGGACATAGAGAGAAAGGGGACGCCAGACAGGAGGTGCGGCCCGAGCAAAGGCACAGCGTTTCTGTCGCCTTCTAAGGTTTTAGCCGGGGATGCAGGGGGCAGGTCACGAATGAGACTGGGCGGGTGGGGGCAGACCCTGGGAATCCGCCCTGAGCCAGACACTGATTCTGCCCCCAAGCCGCACCAGCTACAGCAGCGCCCAGCCTAGAATGGCCCACTGTGCTTCCAGGGGTGCTGCCTTCCCTAGGTCACAAATAATGGCAGTATTGATGTTTTTGTATTGACTTCTTATTTTCTTACGTTCAGTTGTAGTAAAATACACATAACATAAACTTCACCATATAAGCCGTTTAAAAGTGTACCCCGTGACATTAAGTACATTCATGTTGTTGCACCAGTGTCGCTCCCATCCATCTCCAGAACATGTTCATCATCCTAAACTCAACACCATTAAGTCCTACATCTCCATTCCTTCCCCAGCCCTGGAAAACCATCATTCTACCTTCTGTGTCAGTGAATGTGCCAATTCTAGATACCTCTTCATAGGTGGAATCATACCATCTTTATCTTTTTGTGACTGCCTTATTTCACTTAAAATAGTTTCCTCAAGGTTCCTCCGGTTTATAGCATATGTCAGAATTTCCCTCCTTTTTGAAGCTGAATATTTTCTATTATATGCATATACCACATTTTGCTTTTCCATTCATTTATTGGCAGATGCTTGGGTTGTTCCCAGCTTTGGGCTGTGGGGAATATGGAGATGCAGCTGTGAGTGTGGGTGTGCAAATATCTCTTCAAGACCTTGCCCTCAGTTCTTCCATGCACATTCCCAGAAATGGAATTGCTGGACCATATGGTAACTCTATGTTTAATATTTTGAAGAACTGCCATCCTGTTCTCCTATTCTTACTATTTTCACCAGATGAGAGAGCTGAGGCACCCAGTACACTGCCTACCTCTAGAGAAGCTCCTTGACTCAATGGGACTCACAGAGGTTGAGTGACTTGCCCCGGGCTCCACGACTGGAGGTGATGAGAGGGTGAGGTCAGAACAAATTCAAACCCAGAGGCTGAAAGCTCTTTATCTCCAGACTATCCCTGCTCCCTGAGAGGACTGGCTCTCATCATTCTGGGAGGAGTCCCATCCTCTCTTCCTGTTTCCCCTCCCTTTGGGGCAGAAGCAGATCATGCAGCCTTTATGGAGACCCCCAATCCTGTGCACCAATTATTTGCAAAGTTCCCAATGATAGTTGTGACTCTTAGGAAAAAAAGGGGCTGGCAGGTCCAGCTTCCATCACCCAAGATCAGGAGAAAAACATCAGCTTGGGCTGAAAGTGAAAGTGAAAGTCGCTCAGTTGTGTCCAGCTCTTTACGACCCCGAAGGCTATACAGTCCATGGAATTCTCAGGCCAGAATACTGGCATGGGTAGCCGTTCCCTTCTCCAGGAGATCTTCCCAACCCAGGGATCGAACCCAGGGCTCCCGCATTGTAGGTGGATTCTTTACCAACTGAGCCATGAGGGAAGCTCCTGTGAAGGGTACTGACCTCACTATGCAAACTGAATTGTCTGCAAATGTAGAAATCAGCTTGGGCTGCTTATGACTAATAAAAACTCAGAGTCTTTGTCCCATGCCCAAGCCACTCCCCAAGTGCCCGGGGAANGATTCTTTACCAACTGAGCCATGAGGGAAGCTCCTGTGAAGGGTACTGACCTCACTATGCAACCTGAATTGTCTGCAAATGTAGAAATCAGCTTGGGCTGCTTATGACTAATAAAAACTCAGAGTCTTTGTCCCATGCCCATGCCACTCCCCAAGTGCCCGGGGAACCTGCCACTGTGTCATCATTCCAGCCTAGCTAGAGATTGCTTCTTATTAGCTGATCCTGCATGCCTGGGTGGACTGGGTTAGCATTTGTACCAGACCTCCATCTTACCTGCTTATGGTGAGCACTCTAAACCTACAGGGCCTCCTGGGTGCTGGGCCCAGGGTAAAGAACTTGACTCATGTTCTCTGACTTGACTCTGTGAGCTAGGGACTGTTAGCGTCTCCATTTGACAGATGAAGAAGCTAGGCTCAGAGAGCGAGTGACCTGTTTGCTGTTCCAGCCAATCCTTTGCGATGCTGGGACTTGCAGCAGGCATCTGGGCTGCTCACGGCGGACTCATATGGGAAAGGGAAATCCTTTTCAGCTCCAGACTTGTTAGGTTTGGGAGGTCTCACTTGAAGCCTCCACTTAAATCCCTAGAGTAAGAGGGAGGAAAAGAGGGGTGATTCCAAAGCTGTTGGACCCCAGTTCCTTGCTGGTCTTCCCTCCCCACTGTGCAGGGTTCTGGGAGCTCTGGCGGTGGGAAAAGCTCTGTTGCAAACAGGGCTGTGTGGTCTTCACACCAGCCTAGCTCTCCATCCTTCTGGGCTCCACATGCTTGTGTGACCTGGGGCACCCTGGCAGCTCAAGACACTGACATCCTTCTCTTCTCCTGGGATGCCGGCCTGTGGCATTTCTGAGACTTGATTTTTCACAGTCCTAGGGAGCCGTCAACTCAGCCCCCCATCACTCCAGTCTTCTGTCCCAGCATACGGGTATTGCAGCTGAGCCTGTCTCCAGGGCCCATCTAAATCCCACGACACCAAGATAGTTATTAGAGAAATGATATTCCTTCTGAAATCACTTCCTGCTGGTCTGGCGAGCACTTGTATACACAGAACGTGTCAGAGACCAGGTGTTAGGACTACGTGGTGGGGATTTGCCCCCAGAGGACCTCAGAGAGACGTCAGAATTGACAAAGATGATGTTTTCACTTGCTAGCTGGGTTTTACTTCACATGCAGAAAATTCAAGCTGCATAGTGAGGTCAGTACCCTCCACGGGGGCTTGGAACCTGGGACCACCCTTGTCCTCTAAAGGCGATTCCTTGCATTGTTTCTCTGTATACCATCTGCTTGGACACGGTGTGTGTTGGAGCACGCCCCGGGCCTGCAGTCGGCCAGGCCCAGGGCTGATACTTCCCCTTTACTGACCTCTTATTGTTGCCTCTGTTCACTGTGCCGCAGCCACACTGCCCTCCTGTCTTTGCGTCAGCAAGTCAAGTTTCCCTGCTCCAGGTCCCCTGCACAGGTGGTCTCTTGGCCTAGAGCCCACATCCCCAGCCCAGAGCTGACCGTGACAGCTCCTCTCTCCAGGGTTTTTTACCTTGCTTTATTGCCTTCCCCACACTTATCACTCCTGGAAATGGTCTTGTTTATGTGTTCTTTCCTGCTCTCCAGCCCATCCCCTTTACCTGAGATCCCCCTTTTGTACCACCAGAGTATGGCCTGCCACGCAGCTACCTGTAAATATGTGTAGTTACCATGGGGCAGGTGACTGGTCCTCTCTAAGCTCTCTAAGTCTCTGTTTCTTCCTCTGTGCAGTGGCGTAATTAGTCAGGAAGGTTATACTAAAAAAGATACACCAGACTTCCCAGGTGGCGCAGTGGATAAGAATCTGCCCACCAGTGCAGAGGACGTGGGTTCAGTCCCTGGTCCAAGAAGATTGCACACATACCACGGAGCAACTAAGCGTGTGCACCATGAGCACTGAGCCTGCGCACCCTAGAGCCCGTGCTCCACAACAAGAGAAGCCACCGCAATGAGAAGCCCATGCACTGCAGCAAAGAGTAGCCCCCGCTGGCCACAACTAGAGAAAGCCCGAGCAAAGCAATATCTNGTCCCTGGTCCAAGAAGATTGCACACATACCACGGAGCAACTAAGCGTGTGCACCATGAGCACTGAGCCTGCGCACCCTAGAGCCCGTGCTCCACAACAAGAGAAGCCACCGCAATGAGAAGCCCATGCACTGCAGCAAAGAGTAGCCCCCGCTGGCCACAACTAGAGAAAGCCCGAGCAAAGCAATATCTCATAGTAAAGTATTGATTATAAATAAGCACAACCAAGAATAAATAAACCCAAAAAATTTTTTAAAAAGAGCTATACTATACACGGGGCAAAGCGCAGACACATCACAAACGATGGATCACTCATGTCATTCTCTTGGGATCCTGGAGAGGAGAGAGCATGTCTGTGTCGTCATGCAGGAGAGTGCCTGGAACCTTCCAGTAAACGTTGACCGAATCAGCGGGAAGCTGACCATTATTGGTAAGGCTGCTGTTTCTTTGCTCACAGCTCGGCCCTTTGTGGGCTGTATCACCCATGGCTTGGCTGTTAGGAAATTGATGTGTCTGGGAGATTCACACTGGGCCTCTTACAGGTCCTGATTCTTGGACTCAGGCAGTAAGAAGCTTGGTATAATACTCCAGGAAGCTTTTCCAGGATAGGATAGATGGGGTGATGGTCATCAAAGGAGTTAAGACCATGGGCCCTGAAGTCTAACTGCCTTGGATTCAAATCTAGCTGTGCTGTGCTTAGTTGTTAGTAGTGTCTGACTCTTTGCAACCCCATGGACTGTAGCCCACCAGGCTCCTCTGTCCATGGGGATTCTCCAGGCAAGAATATGGGAGTGAGTTGTCATGCCTTCCTCAGGGGATCTGCCCAAGCCAGGGATCGAACCCAGGTCTCCCACATCACAGGTGGATTAGTTACTGTCTGAGCCACCAGGGAAGCCCATGAATACTGGAATGGGTAGCCTATCCCTTCTCCAGGGGATCTTCCAGATCCAGTAATCGAGCTGAAGTCTCTTGGTAAAGAATTGCAGGCGAATTCTATACCAGCTGAGCTGTCAGGGAAGCCCTTAAATCCAGATTCACTGCTTATTAGCTGTGTGATCTTGGGCAGCTTACTTAACCTCTCGTGCCTCAATTCCTATGTCACAGGCTGGTCATGAAGNCTGAAGTCTCTTGGTAAAGAATTGCAGGCGAATTCTATACCAGCTGAGCTGTCAGGGAAGCCCTTAAATCCAGATTCACTGCTTATTAGCTGTGTGATCTTGGGCAGCTTACTTAACGTCTCGTGCCTCAATTCCTATGTCACAGGCTGGTCATGAAGATCTGCCTGTTTACTATAAGTGGGGCTCTTAGAGTGGTGCCTGGCACTTACTAAGTGCTACGTTAAGTCTGTTATCATTATTATCCCCCTGTTTTCTCCGCTTCACTGTGCTGTGTCTTCACTCACATACATGTTCACCTACAATGCATCAAGAACTGTGCAGGGTACCAAGGAATCAAAGGTGAACCAGTATCCTGACCCCTGTCCTCAAGGTGCTTCCAGTCAGGCGGGAGAATAGATGATGGCAGAGGCGTAGACAGATGCCAGGGGAGGATGGACCTAAGAAGAATGATTCCGCTCAGCTGTGCCCCGTCCTGTTGGGGAAAATAGATTCCTGTCTTGGGGCGCTCACACCTGCCCTGCTGAATATCTTTCTGACCCTCTCCTGGGGCTAGAATCATCCTGACTTCCCAGGGCTGGCAGGGGCTGTGGAGACCCGTAGCTCTTTCTTCTCCCGCCCAACCTCACTGCAGTTCCTCTAGGAAGGGCTGCCCCCTCTTCAGCCACAGGGAACACAGAGTCAGTTTCTTGATGCTGGTGGTGGGCCATCCTGCCCCCTTCCAGCCTCAAGAGTCCCCCAGGTTGTCACTGTCAGCAAGGACAGAGGACTGCAGCTGTCGGGGAGCAGGGTTGGATGCATGCTGCCACACAGATGCATATTCCTAAGGAACCCCAAACCCTGGGTCAGCTCCTGGGCTGCACTTCAGGTGATTCGCCCTGTCTGGCGTGTTCTGAGGAGGGGATGGTTGCGAGCTAGAGCAGGGAGGCTCTTTACACGCCTGTGCACTCGTGACAAATGCTCCAGGGTGGAAAACTTGCCACCCAGCCTCGCACANTCTCAAGAGTCTTCTCCAGCACCACCATTTGAAAGCATCAATTCCTTGGCACTCAGCCTTATTTATGGTCCAGCTCTCACATCTGTACATGACTACTGGGAAGACCATAGCTTTGACTACACCGACCTTTGTTGGCAAAGTGATGTCTTTGCTTTTTAATACACTGTGTAGGTTTGTGATAGCTTTCCTTCCAAGATAACTCTGAGGACTCACAGAAAAGCCTCCATAGCACCAGGAGCTCTGGATTGTCCCAGAAGTCTCTTGTGTCCTGGAAGACTGTGGTGCTAAGACGCCAAAATGTTTCTTGGAATCAGTGACCCTGCACGTCCACAACAAACTAGCAAAAGTGCTACTGCCTTACTCGGGTCCCCACACCTGCTTTCCAGCCACACCTAGAACAGCCAGTCAGATCTGAGGAAAGGACCTGGAAGGCCACCTGGTGGCCTGATTTACGGGGAGGAAGTGAAGGTTGGAGAGGGTGTCCCCTGATTAAAAGCCACACAGCTTGTTTGTGCAGACGAGGGCTGGGATGCAGGCTTCCAACCTCCTGGCCACAACTCTTCAGCCTACACTGCACTGCCTTTACCACACTGCCTTTTCTCAAAGCCACAGGACAGTTGTTCTGCATTAGGGTGAACCAGACAGCAGTCTGAATGGGTTGACAGCCGACTGTCAAGAACCCTCTGATGCAGTTGGCGGTGGGTAAGTTTAGCGGAGATGCTACTAAATTGCTCCTGTAACATCATGTCAGGCCCCGGAGACCCCAGCTCTCCAGCCAGTAATCCCAGCACCAGTACGTCCCCAAGGCCCAGAGTGGCCAGTGGCATTGCCTTTATTCCTGAGCTGAGTGAGCACCTAGCTGGCCTAGAGAATTGTGGCCCCAGACCTCACTAGTTTCCCACCTGGAATCATTTGGAGACGAGATTCATGGGCCTTTGGCAGGGTACATCCTCAAGGACCAGAAGGTTCCAGCAGGTTTCCATCAGCCCAGAACTCTGTGGGTTGGAAAATAGTTGGTCTTCACAGCCTCAGAAACTTAAAAACTCAACCCAAGGTCTGGAGAAGTCAGCACCTAGAGAAAGGGTACATGTGGTCCAGGGTCATGTTTGGGTCTGACAATGACATGGCTTTTTTTTGGCCAGTGGATAGAGGCCCTTAATTATCTTCCCTTTGGAGCGCCTGAGGGATACTGAGGTGCCGGAGACCTTGGATAAACTGAGTGGCTAAGTCCATGTGGAAGTCATCACTTTGATGGGATCTCCATTTTAGAGTTTTTGGTCGTTAGCATGGTGGACCTCAGTTGCAGGTGAATATACTGCTACGATGATACCTGAGAAGCTGGGAGCCAGCTGCTTCAGGTGAACCAAACCTCTGAAGGCTTTACTTTGCTGGAAGGCTCACCATCTACAACTCCCCTGGCAGCTTAGGTGGTAAAGAATCCATCCGCCTGTGATACAAGGGACCTGGGCTTGATCCCTGGATCAGGAAAATCTATCTGGAGAAGGGAATGGCAACCCACTCCAGTATTCTTGCCTGGAGAATTCCATGGACAGAGGAGCCTGNACTCCCCTGGCAGCTTAGGTGGTAAAGAATCCATCCACCTGTGATACAAGGGACCTGGGCTCGATCCCTGGATCAGGAAAATCTATCTGGAGAAGGGAATGGCAACCCACTCCAGTATTCTTGCCTGGAGAATTCCATGGACAGAGGAGCCTGGTGGGTCACAATTCATAGGATTGCAAAGTCAGATGCAACTAACACTTTCACTTTTTTTCCCCACCATTTATACTTCTCTGATGCTGGTCTCCAGCCTGAGGCCTGGAAAGGCCTTGTTGGCCCACTTAAGTTCTGTGGTTGCCCTTTTGTGGGAAGAAGTGAGATGTCTCCAAAGAGGCCTGCAGGGACCCCTCTTGCCTCCATAGTGATGTTGGTGGGTCGGGGGAGACCCTTGGATAGTTTACCTTCCCAGTGAGGTTGCCTTCAGAGATAAGAGGCCATTTCCTAAGAGGAAACCAGAGTGATCCTCAGAAGGGGAAATGAATGCTGGGCTTCCCAAAACAAAAGCTGTCTTCCATACCCAAAGTAGAAATCATTCTGAGCTGTTTTTGTTAATTGATTTAATATGAGCATATGTTCTGTTGGTCATTGTCAGTGATGTAATGTGTAAGATTCTTAAAAGCAAGAGACAGTACCAAAGTGCCAGCTATTGCTACGTACCCACATGCGCATCTTTGTCCTCAGAAGTCATATCTGTAGATACTCTCAAGTTTGCACTTTGACCCACATGATCCTGCTTGATCTTGGCAAGGTCCCTGAGAGGCAGTTTTACTGGATTCAGTGCTCCCAGGAGAAGGACCTTTTGCTTCAGGAAGCCAACATCTTGGACAGCCTTGCAGGCAAACAGGAAGGCGGGGGAAGAGAAAATTGTCTCAAGATATGAGAATTGAACCCAGGCCATGTGCACTGGGAACAGCTCTGCAGGAGCGGGCTCCCAGAATCATCTGTCCTTGGTGCTTCCCCAGAGGATCCCAGACATTGACATGGGCTTTACCCTCTGGTTTCACTGTTGATGATTTTAAACTGACAGAACCAAATGAAAAGATTATAAAAATAGTAAGGCTCTCATTGACCTCCAGATGCTGCGGTGGAGAGTGATTGAAAGATTCACTTTAAGAATGTGGCTCCTGAGAGCACCTGCCTTCAGGCAGACCTGCAGAGGGCAATTCCCTGTACACTTTCCCTCTGGGCCAAGAACAAAATTTCAGCCCCAGCGGTGATGGTCTCAGAAAATGACCAGCCCTTGGAAATGATGATGGAGGATGAAAATGCTGTTTCAGCCCTATCTGGAAAGAATTAATTGCCCAAACCCTCCATCCCAGTTCCATTATTTATTTTATTATTTATTCATTTATTTATGGCTCTACTAGGCTGAACTAGGCATGTGGGATCCTAGTTCCTGACCAGGGATACAACCCCATGCTGTGGAAGTGTGGAGTCCTTTCCACTGGACCACCAGGGAACATCCCCCACTTCCGTTACTGATGACAGTTAAACTGTGTTAGAGATGCAAGCCTCAGCTGGGAAGGCTCTGCGCAGCTCTCAGGGGCCATGGAGCTCCTGTGATTCTCAGATGCAGATCTTGGGGCCCCCAAGATCCCCGAAGCTCTCAGGGCCCATGGATGCCTGTGATTCTCAGAGGGAGGGGCTTGTACCCACAGGGAGGGAGAGGGAGACTTCCAGATCCATGGGAGCTTAGTGATCCTGTTTTCATATTTAAATTCTCAACTTCAGTGGTTAAAGGAAGGGTTGGTCTTTTTTTTTTTTTTTAACAAGACTGAATATTTTGAAAATTTATATAGATCAATACCTTGCAATAACTTATAATAGAAAGGAATCTGAAAAAGAATATATATATNAGGGAGACTTCCAGATCCATGGGAGCTCAGTGATCCTGTTTTCATATTTAAATTCTCAACTTCAGTGGTTAAAGGAAGGGTTGTTCTTTTTTTTTTTTTTTAATAAGACTGAATATTTTGAAAATTTATATAGATCAATACCTTGCAATAACTTATAATAGAAAGGAATCTGAAAAAGAATATATATATGTATGTATAAAACTGAATTACTTTGCTATACACTAGAAACTAACAACACTGTAAATCATATATACTTCAGTAAAAAAAAATTATAGTCTCTGTAAATAGTTTAAAATACAGAGGACGTAAGGAAAATAAAAATCACCTAAAATTCTGTCCAAAAAAAATTTTTTTTTCATAGAAATGTTTGAGGTTTGTTCCCCAAATCTCCTGAGAGGATTTAACTCCATTTTCCATGTCTCTACACTGGGTGATCCCAGGTGACCAGCTGTGTGGACCACTGGCTTGGTGAGAAACAACCTGGTGAGACAGGGCCTGTCCCCACCTCTCCTGCTCTTGGTCAGGGCAGTGAGAGGGAACACCCCTCCCACAGACACACACCAAGCCCTAACCTTGACCCTGGCCTCCAGATCTGAACTCACAGACCACTGGACAGGAGAGGGAATGCGTGCCAGGGCAGGACAAGTCCTCACCTCTGCCAGGAAGACCCAGAATGATATGAAACACAAGTTCAGTGCCCTGAGCTTCAGTCTCCCTTCACTGGCTGTAGAGTCCACCCACACCTTAAATCTCTCCAATTTTAATCTGTAGAATTGCAACTATAATATACATGGGCTTATCAGATGAGACAGTGTATATGAAACAGCTTCACCAACNTCTGTGGGAGAGGGAGAGGGTGGGATGATCTGAGAGAATAGCATTGAAACATGTGTGTTATCATATGTGAAACAGATCACCAGTCCAGGTTCAATGCATGAGACAGGGTGCTCAGGGCTGGTGCACTGGGATGACCCAGAGGGATGGGATAGGGAGGGAGGTGGGAGGGAAGTTCAGGATGGGGAACACATGTAGACCCATGGCTGATTCATGTCAATGTATGGCAAAAACCACTACAGTATTAAAAGTAATTAGCCTCCAATTTTAAAAAAATTAATTAATTAAAAAAATAAAAACAATACTGGAGTGGGTTGCTATGCCCTCCTCTGGGGGATCTTCCCAGCCCAGGGATAGAACTCAATTATCCCACATTGCAGGCAGATTCTTTACTGTCTGAGCCACCAGGGAAAAGCCCAAGAATAATGGAGTGGGTAGCCTATCCTTTCTCCAGGGGATCTTCCTGACCCAGGAATTGAACCAGGATCTCCTGAATTGCAGGTGGATTCTTCACCAGCTGAGCTACCAGGGAAGCCCATGTATGTATATATAGATAGATAGATAGCTATAGATATATGTCACATCTTTTTTCCCCACTCATCTGTCAGTGGACATTTAAATTGTTTTCTTGTCTTGGCTATTGTAATAGTACTGCTATGTACGTAGGGATGCATGTATCTTTTCAAATTATAGTTTTGTCTGGGTGGGAGTGGGGTTTCTGGATCTTATGGCAACTCTTAAGTTTTTTGAGGAACCTCCAAAATATTTTCCATTGTTAACATTTTTAAAAAATAAAAATGATGCCTAAGGTATATACTGTGCTGGGATTTGCTTTTATCGTTCTCAGTTCTTTTATTTTTTTACATATAAATTTATTTATTTTAATTGGAGGTTAATTACTTTACAATATTGTATTGGTTTTGCCGTACATCAACATGAATCCACCACGAGTGTACATGTGTTCCCCATCCTGAAGCCCCCTCCCCTCAGTTCTTTCAAGTCTCTCAATTGTGTCTTCAATATTCTAGGTCTGTTAAATCAATGTTATCATCATTGATGATGATGACAATAGCAGTGATAAACACAGTACTCTTCACTCACTGTGAGATTGCTGTGTGCCAGGCACTCATGTGTTGCATACTTTATGGGCCCAACCTCAATTAACTCTGGAAGTAATTTGATGACCTTGGCACTATGCTTGCATTTTACAGTTGAAAAACCGAAGTTTCAGAGAGGTTAAGTAATTTGCCTAATGTTAAACAGGTAGCAAGTGAAGGAGCTGAGGCTTGAACTCCTATCTGTATACTGCAAAGTTCCTGGTCCCTATACTGTACTGCAGATTAAAGATGCTCAGGACTAATCCCTGTTTGGGGAACTAAGATTACACATGCTGCAGGGCAGCTAAGCCCGTGGGCTACAAGGAAGATTCCAAATGCTGCAACTAGACTAGACTCAAAGCAACCAAAAGTAAAATAAATAAATAGACATTTAAACAAATAAATAAACAATATCTTTGATAGGTTTTTTTTTTTTTTTTTAAAGAAAGACATTTAGGACTGGTTCAAACAGCTTCTCTTGGGACCAGTCAGGAGGAACCAGGGGTTCCAAAGTTGCAAGAACAGCCTTGGGGCCCACAAGCACACTCTGTTCAGGGCAGGTTGTCCCAGCCTCAGTGCCTTCACCTTCCTTTGCAGGATTTTTTCCTGGCTCTGTGTGGTCCCCTCTCAGCCCCTGGAGGGCCCCTCCTTCCTTGAGCTTTCAGAAAGAGAGTGGAGGATGTAGCAGGTATTACTGGAGAAATGGTTACATCATAAGAAAGCTGCCGACCCCGCTGGCACAAGTTATTTCCAGCTCCCCCAGCCTCAGCCTATTGGTGAAGAATTATGGGGCTTCCCAAGTGGCTCAGTGGGCAAAGAGTCTACCTGCAAAAAAACAGGTTTGATCCCTGGGTCAGGAAGATCCCCTGGAGAAGGGCATAGCAACCCACTCCAGTATTCTTACCTGTAGAATTCCGTGGACAGAGGAGCCATGGGACAGAGGAGGGCGACAGTCCATAGGGTCACAAAGAGTCGGACACAACTGAAGCGACTGAGCGCAAGGAGCAATTATAAAAGCACTGAGTTCGGCACCTCATAAACCCATTTGCGTCCCCCTCTTTCACTTCCCACGTCCCCCCCACCATGCTCCAGCCTCTCAGACACTTTTGGGGTATCTTCCCCTGGGTTCACCGAGCCAAATAGCCTGCAGGAGGCTTGTAACTGTTAGCTCGAACAGCAGGCTGGCTGCTTGGTTGCCATGGCAACAGCTGTTGTGAGTAAGTGGTCTTTGTGGCAGAAGATTTAATTTAATAAACTAAATTTGGGGGCCCAGTGGGAAGATCTGGTACAGGCTTTATTGGGTTATCTTCTGTGACGCTTGGCTGCGGCAGGGGGTATTGCCCGAGAAGGGCTGGAAGTTTTTAGGCTGCAGAGGTAGGCCCTGGGATGAGAGTTACCTCCTGTGTCCGCAGACGCCCTGAGACTCCGCTCTCCGCATCACCTAGGAGTGTCTGGCCAAGGTCTTGCACTACTGCTTCCAGCTAGGAGGTGCTGGAACAGCCTTCCCTTGGGGAACACCCAGAAAATCTGGAGGAAGCATGCAGGACTTCTGTACAAGGTCGAGACCGAGGTGGACAGGGCGCGTGTCCACCCCAGGGACCCATCTCTGTGGGCAGCGGCCCTGGGGAAGCAACATGCTGCTTCTGTGCTACTATTGAAATAACAAAACTGGAAAGGGGTGTCTGTGCTTCCATTCTTTCTTGATCCACTTCAGTCAGGGTTTTCTTCCTACTATTCCTCCGAAACGCTCTTGTCAAGGTCACCGAGGACCTCCGTGTGACTAATATTAGTTGCTCAGTCGTGGCAGATTCCTTTCTGCCACCCCATGGATGGTAGTCCCTCCAGGTTCCTCTGTCCGTAGGAGTCTGCAGGCAGGAATACTGGAGTGGGCTGCCATTCCTTTCTCCAGGGGATCTTCCCGCCCCAGGGATTGGACCCAGGTCTCCTACATTGCAGGCAGATTCTTTACCTTCTGAGCTACCAGGGAAGCCCCCCATGTGACTAAATTGCTTCGTTAATGCCCAGTCCTCATCCTTCTTTTCTGTCAGCTGCTTTTGACACTGTCTGTCACTCTCTTTACCTTGTCACCCGGCCTCTGAGAGATCACACTCCACAGGCCATTCCCTCCCCTCTCTGTGCTGTGGCTTCCTCCTCCCTGACCCTTAAACTTTGGAGGGCCAAGGCTCAGGGCTTGGTCCTCTTGTTTATTCTGTCTTCTCTGGCTCCCTAAGGGATCTCGCCTAGGCTCTTAGGTTCCCGGGAAACTGGCTCTGAGCCAGAGATTTGCATGCTGGGAATGCCTGGGGACCAACACCTGTGAGAGAGTGAGGGATGCTGGGAGCACAGAGAGAGAAGTTGAACTGTGGTGCTCTTGCAGCAAAGGCTTGAGCCAACAGGACAGGGATCCAGGGAGTGTCAGGCACTGTGCTTTGCAGGAATTATCTCAGTGAATTCTCATAAAGCCGTCTTGCAGCAGATTCTGTCATTGCCCCATTCTTCAGGTACAGAGGTTGAGGCTGGGTGAAGTTATCCAAAGTGCCCACCACGAGGATCTGGGACTCAGCTCCAGGTTGGCTGCCTCCTAGAACCCTACATAGAGCCTCTAAAGAAAAACGCATATTGAATACTCTTGAGCCAGGTCCTTGGTGGCCCTGCCAGAGCTCACAGCCCTGCCACTTACTCCCCTCACCACTGACATCCTAGAATGCACCCCTGCAGGGCTCCCAGGGCTTGTCCCAGAACCTGTGACATTTCTGAAAAGGGATACATCCCTCTGGGGATCTGGGGCAATACCTGAGGCCCACAAAGCTGTGGGAGTCTCCTGCTTCATTTGCAGATGTGAACCTGGTTTTAGAAAAGGCAGAGGAACCAGAGATCAAATTGCCAACATCCGCTGGATCATGGAAGAAGGAAGAGAGTTCCAGAAAAACATCTCTTTCTGCTTTATTGACTATGCCAAAGCCTTTGTGTGGATCACAATAAACTGTGGAAAATTCTAAAAGAGATGGGAATACCAGACCACCTGACCTGTCTCTTGAGAAACCTATATGCAGGTCAGGAAGCAACAGTTAGAATTGGACATGGAACAACAGACTGGTTCCAAATAGGAAAAGGAGTACGTCAAGGCTGGATATTCTCACCCTGCTTATTTAACTTCTATGCAGAGTACATCATGAGAAATGCTGGGCTGGAGGAAGCACAGGCTGGAATCAAGATTGCCGGGCGAAATATCAATAACCTCAGATATGCAGATGACACCATACTTATGGCAGAAAGTTAAGAGGAGCTAAAAAGCCTCTTGATGAAAGTGAAAGAGGAGAGTGAAAAAGTTGGCTTAAAGCTCAACATTCAGAAAA
>SJYA01001562.1:1330186-1380373 GCA_006410615.1 Neotragus moschatus | reverse complement strand
TAAAAAGCCTCTTGATGAAAGTGAAAGAGGAGAGTGAAAAAATTGGCTTAAAGCTCAACATTCAGCAAATGAAGATCATGGCATCTGGTCCCATCACTTAATGGAAATAGATGGGGAAACAGTGGAAACAGCGTCAGACTTTATTTTCTTGGGCTCCAAAATCACTGCAGATGGTGATTGCAGCCATGAAATTAAAAGACACTTACTACTTGGAAGGAAAGTTATGACCAACCTAGATAGCATATTGAAAAGCAGAGACGTTACTTTGCCAACAAAGGTCCTTCTAGTCAAGGCTATGGTTTTTCCAGTGGTCATGTGTGGATGTGAGAGTTGGACTATGAAGAAAGCTGAGTGCCAAAGAATTGATGCTTTTGAACTGTGGTGTTGGAGAAGACTCTTGAGAATCCCTTGGACTGCAAGGAGATCCAACCAGTCCGTCCTAAAGGAGATCAGTCCTGGGTATTCATTGGAAGGACTGATGCTGAAGCTGAAACTCCAGTACTTTGGCCACCTCATGCAAAGAGTTGACTCATTGGAAAAGACCCTGATGCTGGGAGGGATTGGGGGCAGGAGGAGAAGGGGACGACAGAGGATGAGATAGCTGGATGGCATCACTGACTCGATGGACATGAGTTTGAGTGAACTCCGGGAGTTGGTAATGGACACAGAGGCCTGGCACGCTGTGATTCATGGGTCGCAAAAAGTTGGACACAACTGAATGATTGAACTGAATTGAACTGAAAAGAATAAATACTTTTGCATTTATTTGTATAAAGGAAAAGGTAAAATTCCTTCATTTTCCAGCCCGCTCTTGGAAGTGCCACTTGCTGGAATGCCCACTAGTCAGCACTCTACCATGGTGGTGGTTTAGTCTCTAAGTTGTGTCCGACCTTTGCCATCCCATGGTCTGTAGCCTGCCAGGTTCCTCTGTCGATGGGATTTTCCAGGTGAGGATACTGGAGTGTGTTGCCATTTCCTTCTCCAGGGGATCTTCCTGACCCAGGAATCAAACCTAGGTCTCCTTTATTGCAGGCAGATTCTTTACCAACTGAGCTATGAGGGAAGCTGGACACTCTACTATATATTTTTGAAAATAAATCTATGCATTTACATCTGCATATATTTATGAGCTCTTTGTACAAAATGAATCACAATATTCATACATAACTTACTCCTCCTAACATTTGTTTAGAAGTCTATGGTAAGAATAAACTGTAATTTATTTAATCAGTCCTCTACTGATGGGCATTTAAATTGTTTCCAGTATTTTAAATAAATGCTACTGTAATTAAGGTACTTGTACATTTCAAATACTCATGTGAGTTTAATTATAGAGTTAATATCTAGAAATGTAAGGTGATCATATAATCTGTCACATAAACTAAGACAAATTCTAAATCAGAGGGAGTCCTGAGAGTACACTCAGGAAATATACTGGGACTGTCTCAGGAAAATCAGGTATATGTTTATATAAATTTGAAACTTCTACTAAGTCAAATGGCATTAATAGCATTTAAAATGCTGGTGTTGGAACTTCCCTGGTAGTCGAGTGGTTAAGAATTCACCTTGCAATGCAAGGAATATGGGTTGAATTCCTGGTCAGGGAACTAATATCCCACATGCCATGGGGCAACTAAGCCCTTGAACCAAAACTACTGAGCTTGTGTGCTCTGGAGCCTGTGCACCACAACTGGAAAGCCTGAGTACTGCAACTAAAACCTGACCCCGCCAAATAAGTAAATTTTTTTTTTGAATGCTGGTGTTGTCAGCCTTGGTCATACCAGTTGATAATCCACCAGCATATAAGGGCTCCTATTTCTTCAAGCTTTCAAAATACATTATAGTAATAATTATCTTTGAATTTACTAAATTTCCACAAACTGGAATCAAGATTGCTGGGAGAAATATCAATAACTTCAGATACGCAGATGACACCACTCTTACGGCAGAAAGCAAAGAACTTAAGAGCCTCTTGATGAAAGTGAAAGAGGAGAGTGAAAAAGCTGACTTAAAACTCAGCACTCAGAAAACTAAGATTATGGCATCCAGTCCCATCATTTTATGGCAAATACATGGGGAAACAATAGAAACAGTGAGAGACTTTATTTTTGGGCCTCCAAACTCACTGCAGATGGTGATTGCAGCCATGAAATTAAAAGATGCTCCTTGGAATAAAAGCTATGACCAACCTAGACAGCATATTAAAAAGCAGAGACATTACTTTGCCGACAAAGGTCTGTCTAATCAAAGCTATGGTTTTTCCAGTAGTCATGTATGGATGTGAGAGTTGGACTATAAAGAAAGCTGAGTGCCAAAGAACTGATACTTTTGAACTATGGTGTTGGAGAAGACTCTTGAGAGTTCCTTGGACTGCAAGGAGATCCAACCAGTCCATCCTAAAGGAGATCAGTCCTGGGTGTTCATTAGTAGGACTGATGTTGAAGCTGAAACTCCAATCCTTTGGCCACCTGATGAGAAGAGCTAACTCATTGGAAAAGACCCTGATACTGGGAAAGATTGAGGGTGAGAGGAGAAGGGGACAACAGAGGATGAGATGGTTGGATGGCATCACCGACGTGATACATGAGTTTCAGCAAGCTTCAGGTGTTGGAATGGACAGGGAAGCCTGGTGTGTGCAGTCCATGGGGTCACAAAGAGTCAGACACAACTGAGCAACTGAACTGACTTACTAAATTAGCAATAAGTGGTATCTTGTTTTAACTTATTTTTATTTAGTAATCAGTGACATTGAACATCTATCAGTTATTGTTGATCATTTGTATGTCATATTTCTACAAACTACTTGTTGACAACTTTTATATCTGTTGTTGTTCAGTTGTGAGTCATGTCTGACTCTGACCACGTGCAGCATGCCGGGTTTCCCTGCCATTCAGTGTCTTCCAGAGTTTGCTCAAATTCATGTCCATTGAGTTGGTGGTATCATCTAACCATCTCATCCTCTGCCACCCCCTTCTCCTTTTGCCTTCAGTCTTTCCCAGCATCAGGGTCTTTTCCAGTGTGTCAGCTCTTCACATCAGGTGGTTAGAGTATTGGAACTTCAGCTTCAGCATCAGTTCTTTTGATGAATAATCAAGGTTCATTTCCTGTAGGACTGAGTGGTTTAATCTCCTTGCAGTCCAAGTAACTCTCAAGAGTCTTCTCCAGAACCACAATTTGAAGGCATCAGTTCATCATTCAGCCTTCTTTATTGTCCAGCTCTCACATTCATACATGACTACTGGAAAAACCATAGCTTTGACTAGATGTACCTTTGTTGGCAAAGTGGTATCTCTGCTTTTTAATATACTGTCTAGTTTTGTCATAGCTTTCCTTCCAAGGAGCAGGCATCTTTTAATTTCATGGTGTAGTTACCATGATTTTGGAGCCTAAGAAAATAAAGTCTGTCACTGCTTCCATTTTTTCCCCTTCTATTTGGCATGAAGTGATGGGATCAGCCCTGGGGTTTCTTTGGAAGGAATGATGCTAAAGCTGAAACTCCAGTACTTTGGCCACTTCATGCGAAGAGTTGACTCAGTGGAAAAGACCCTGATGCTGGGAGGGATTGGGGGCAGGAGGAGAAGGGGACGACAGAGGATGAGATGGCTGGATGGCATCACTGACTTGATGGTCGTGCGTTTGAGTGAACTCCAGGCGATGGTGATAGACAGGGAGGCCTGGCATGCTGTGATTCATGGGGTCACAAAGAGTCGGACACGACTGAGTGACTGAACTGAACTGATGCGACCAGATGCCTTGATCTTAGTTTTTTGAGTGTTGAGTTTTAAGCCAGCTTTTTCTCTCTCCTCTTTCACCCTCATCAAGAGGCTCTTTAGTTCCTCTTCACTTTCTGCCATTAGAGTGGTGTCATCTGCATATCTGAAATTCTTGAAATTTCTCCTGGCAATCTTAATTCCAGCTTGTGATTCATCCAGCCCAGCATTTCACATGATGTACATATAAGTTAAATAAGCAGGGTGGTAATTTACAGCCATGTATATAAACTATTATGTCTAAATTTCTATTTTTTTTTTTATTTTTAAGAAACTGAGGCCTGGTAATTAGGTGCGTCTTTTAAAAAATTACTTGTGACTGTTTTGATTTTCATTGCTGTGCACAGGCTTTTTCTGGTTGCAGTGATCAGGGGCTGCTTTCTAGCTGTGGTCACAGGCTCCTCAGTGCAGTGGCTTCTCTTGCCTCAGAGCACGGGCTCTAGGGTATGGGCTTAGTTGTGGTGCACAGGCTTCATTGCCCTGTTTCACGTGGGATCTTACTTCCCATACCAAGGATCCCGTGTCCTCTGCAATGGCAGGTAGATTCTCAACTGCTGAACCACCAGGGAAGTCCCTATATTCTTTCAAGTATTCTTTTCCATTATAGTTTTTCCCAGGACGTTGACGGTAGTTCCCTGTGCTTTACTGTAGGACCTGGTTGTGCATCCATCCTATGTAACAGTTTGCATCTACTAACCCCAAACTCTTAGTTCACTCCTCCCCGACTCAGCCCACCTTAGCAACCACAAGTCTGTTTTCTACATCTGTGTGTGTTTCTGTTTCGTAGATAGATTCATTTGTGTCATATTTTACATTCCACATATAGGTGATATCATATGGTGTCTTTCTCTTTCTGACTTAGTATGATAATCTCTAGTTCTATCCGTGTTGCTGCAAATCGTGTTAGTTCATTCCTTTTTATGTCTGAATAATACTCCATTGTGTATATGTGCCACACCTTTATCCAGTCATCTGTCAGTGGATATTTAGGTTGCTTCCATGTCTTGGCTGTTGTGAATAGTGCTGCTATGAACACAGTGGTGCATGTATCTTTTTGAGTTATAGTTTTATCTGGACATTTGCCCAGGAGTGGGATTGCTGGGTCATATGGTATTAATAGTTTTATTTTCAGTTTTTTTGAGGTACCTCCTGAGAGACTGTTTCTTCTAGTCACTCCATACTGCTTTCCATAGTGACGGCACCAACTTACATTCCCACCAACAGTGTGGGAGGGTTCCCTTTTCTCTACACCCTCGGCACCATTTGTAGTTTGTAGTATGTCTACATTTGTGAATTGTTGGCTCTTTGATTCATAAGAGCTCTTTGTATATTAAAGAAGTTAGTTCTTTGTTTGGCATATATTTGGCTATATGCCAAAATTGTGATATTTGTATCTTGACTTTCTGGTATTTCTAGTTTTAAAAGTCTTTATGTAGTTTTAAAAATAACATTTGAATTTTATGTTCAAAAGTGCCAAAAAAAAAAAAAGTAAGCAATTTTCTCTATATACTTCTCAGTTTCTTTTTTAAATTAAGAATTTTTGAGCCACCTAGAATTAATTTTGGTTTTGGAAATGCATCCAGCTCTGTTTGTTTCTGTGTTGTCTAGTTGCATTGCTAACATCATCCTTCCCCTTCCCCCGCCATTTGAAATGCAACTGTACCTTATGACAACCCTTCATATTTACTTGGATCTATTTCTGATCTCTCCATTTTCTTTTACTGATCTGTTTGGTATTATGCCAGTAGTATCTTGCCATAAAACATCTACAGTCTTTGATATGTCTTAATATCTGATAGGTCTATTTCTCTATCTTTAATTTTTTTCAGATTTTTCACTGCTTGTTCACTCATGTTTAAACTCTCCTAGCTGAATCCTTACCACCCCCCTACCCCCAACACAGTTGTTATGTGCTGTTTAGTCAGATTGCCCTGAGTTTGTAGATTAAGTCAGGGAAAATTTGTATCTTAATATTGCTGAAGCTTTTTCAAGAATGAGCTGCATTTTCTCTTTAAGATTCTGTTTAGCCACAGGGTGGACATCTAGGAAAACATGGGTGAGCATATATAGTAAGTGGCTTATTTAGGTTGCATGAAATGGTTGTTCGTTGTTGCTCATTAACAACACATGGTTCGGTGCACTGTGCAGAACTGCAATGAATACGGTACAGAAGACCGCATCGCCCTGGATCCCAACACAGGCATCTGTGGTCAGATGATCTGTCTCTGATTTCTCATTGAATAAAACCGCATCTTTGGCATATCCCAGAAGTCATCAAAATGTTTCTATTCATTAAAAAACATTACTATTATCCCTGTTTCCAGACTTTACAGCCAATATTTACTTTACAGTAATATACTTTACTTAGTATATTGTACTTAGATAAATTGCTGGGCTGCAGGGGAGGGCCAGTCCTGGGGCATGGTCCTGCTGAGGGGACAAGTTGTACTCACCCCGGCAATGGTTCTTTAAGAAAGTCACCCAGCAGGCAGGCTGCTTTTTCCAGTTCTCCTTCCCTGCCTCCTTTTTCTTTTTGTTTAACCTGATTTTAAAAGTCTGTGTCTGTCCTGCTTTCTCCTATTGATGGGTCTAACCTAATTGTTTAATCACATTAGTCATGAACAACAGGTAATATATTTCTGAACTTGACCCACAATGCCAGTGATGTACTGCCTCAGCCACTATCGGCTCTAATTTGGCTCTCTGTGCTGAAAAGGGTCTCAGACCAAGGTGCCCACCCCGTGATCAGGGCCTTGCTGAGTCTAATGGGTAGAATTTGATCCTGGCCCAGCTGGTCCCAATCTCAGTGGAGGCTATTGTCACCCTCAAAATTGTCATATCGATGTGTTCTATTTGTGACCGCATGGACTGTAGCCCACCAGGCTCCTCTGTCCATGTGATTTCCCAGGCAAGAATACTGCAGTGGGTTGCCATTTCCTTCTCCAGGGAACTTCCCAACCTAGGGATGGGACCCAAGTCTCCTGCATTGCAGGCAGATTCTTTATCACCTGAGCCACCAAGGAAGCCCCATTACATGACCCATTATTGCTTTTATTTTTCCAATTAATATCTGACAAGTTCAAGTTCAATAGATTCAGAGTATAAAACACCGGAAGTGCAATAACTTACAAACAGTGACACACTACACTTGCGTTACTGGAGCAGAACGAGGTGGGGACCTATACCGCATGTTGGCGGGGAGGGTATGTGTTGGGTCTGGGGAGCCCTGAGAGCTGTCACAGCAGTTCTCTTTGCTGGCTTCCTTGCTCTCAGCCACAGAGCGTGGCGATGTTGTCTGGAGGATTGATACAATCCAGCAGACAAGAATCTGATTGGAAATCAGTTTTGTCCCCCTTGAACTGTGACTGCAGCTGAAGTCCATCAAGACCCTGAGGGTGTCCCTGGCTGGAAAGACCAAGGAGAGCCTGAGCTGACCGGAGGAAATCTGGTTATGTGCTATTTAGGTCTGAGTAATACAAGCTCTTCTACTTCTCATTTTTTCCGTGTTCTTTCTAGCCCTAAGCAAAGAAATGTTTCCATCCTCATGTCAGGCCAAGAGATGACAGCTCTGGGCAGGTCTCCACTAGAGCCATGAACTGATGCACTGAACCCTGAGCCCAGGAGGGAGGCCACCCCTAGCCTGCGCTTGTCAGGGCCTGTTTGTGGTCCAGGCACTGAAGGCCAGCTTGCTTGGGAGCTGAGGGACTCAGAGTCGGAAGGTGGGTGCCAGGCTCATCTGGCCCCGGAGTAGTCTGAACGCACCCCGAGGAAGCTTTGTCCTTAGGCTTTGCAGCCAGACAGCCCCAATTCTAGTCCCAGCCCAGCCACTCAGAAGTTGCGTGACCTTGGGCTGGTTATTTTACCTCTCTGGGCTTCAGTTTCCACCTTTGTAAAGTAAGGATTAAAAAAACACCTATTTGGCAAGACTACTTGAAGATAGCATCCAGGTCATCATAGACCTTTAGTGAGCAGACAGTATCAGATTAGAAGAGGCCTAATCTTTCCTCATACTCTGCAGCAGTTGTGGCTGGGAGGGTCAGCCAGAGTTCTGGTACCCCTTACAGACCCAGGAATGCTCTACTCAACTTGGGTAAGCTGATAAGCAGGTGGAAACTGAGCTCTCACACCACACGTTGCTAGCATGGACCACCCTCAGAATTCCTCCATCCCTAGATGGCCTCTGGGCTGAGCAGAGGAAATGACACCCAGAGAGGTTGATTGGTATGGCATCTTCTTGGATCTGAGTAGAGGTGGTCTGGAACAATGGACCTGGTGCCCTGTTCCATCCTTGAATGGAGGACCCTAATTGGGAATGGGTGCCCCCGTTCTCTTTCTTGATGAGACCACTGATGTCATAACGCTCTGCAGTTATCAGCACCCTGGAGAAGTCAGGCTATGGTGGGAAATCTAACTGGAAGTTCAAGATGGGCTTCCCAGGCAGCCCCTACCTTGGGCTCCTTGGTATGTAATTGAACTAGAACCTCCCACGCCTGGAAGCATAAGCGTTACAAGGTGGCATTTCTAGAGTAACCTTGGAGGCTCTAGCTGGGCTGCATTTGGCTCTGCTGATAGTGAAACTCTGGGTCAGTACAAATAGAGGCCAGAAAAGCAGACTCACAGTGCTGCTCCTGGGAGGAGGTCAGGGGAGATGGCTTAGGTCCCTCCTGACTCTTGGNAGCTAGAACCTCCCACGCCTGGAAGCGTAAGTGTTACAAGGTGGCATCTCTAGAGTAACCTTGGAGGCTCTAGCTGAGCTGCATTTGGCTCTGCTGATAGTGAAACTCTGGGTCAGTACAAATAGAGGCCAGAAGAGCAGACTCACAGTGCTGCTCCTGGGAGGAGGTCAGGGGAGATGGCTTAGGTCCCTCCTGACTCTTGGTCCTGTCATCTCAGTAGCTTGTGACCAGTAGTCGCCCACTTCCCTGCATCCGCTGGAAGCAGCAGCTCCGCCTTGGTGGCACATTGGAACATCTGGAGAGCCTTAAGAACCCCTGATGCTTGCCACTCACCTCCAGAGATTTTGATGTAGTTAGTCTTTGGTGGGACCTAGATGTCAGGATGTTAAAAATCTTCCCAGATGATCCTAATGTTCAGCCAGGGTTGAGAGCCACTGCTGAAAAGGCAGGCGAGCTAATGATAATTAATATATAATTTATGTGTCAGTTACTGTGCTAAACCCATCATCTACATCATCTCCTTGAATCCCCACCGTAAGCCCCATTTTCCAGGTAAAGAAGCACGCTCAGAAAGGCTAGGTGACTTTCCAAGGCCAGAGAGCAGTCAGCACTTGGCATTCTATCCCAGGGCCATCAGATTTCGAAGCCCAGGCTGGTAACCCTATAATAAAGGACTACTTTTGAAAAGGACAGCCCTAGTGGTTAAGAACTCGCCTGCGAATACAAGAGATGTAAGAGACATGGGGTCGGTCCCTGGGTCAGGAAGATCCTCTGGGTAAGGAAATGGCAACCCACTCCAGTATTCTTGCCTGGAGAATCCAATAGACAGAGGAGTCTGGTCTGGTGGGCTANTAAAGGACTACTTTTGAAAAGGACAGCCCTAGTGGTTAAGAACTCGCCTGCGAATACAAGAGATGTAAGAGACATGGGGTCGGTCCCTGGGTCAGGAAGATCCTCTGGGTAAGGAAATGGCAACCCACTCCAGTATTCTTGCCTGGAGAATCCAATAGACAGAGGAGTCTGGTCTGGTGGGCTACAGTCCTCAGGGTCACACAGAGTCGGACACGACTTGGTATACATGCAATTTGAAAGGGAAGATGGGGACACGTCTGGGGCAGGCGCTCAGTAACCCAGGCAAGTTTCCCCNCAAGTGCCTACGCAATGACCGGAGGGAAGGTATGTCCTTGAATCCTGGGTGCTACTGTAGACCCATTTTGGTCTAGACTTCTGCTCCCTTTTGATGCCACGTTATACCAACCAAATGTAGTCTTGCCTCAGTCCTAGTGGCCAGACCAAGGTCTGGGGAAAGACCCTCCTGCTGTCTTGGAGCAGCCCTTATCACAGCATGACTGTAGGCAAGTAGCTCTGCTTCTGGCTGCCTTGGTTATCTCTTCTGAGAAATGGGACTGATAATATACTCTTTCTGCCCTGCACAGTTATGGTAAGGATTAAATGCTTTGAGAAATGTACAGGGCAATATAGAGCAGATGTACTTGGGGCATCGACTATGGCATAGGATTGTGCATGACACTCTAGGGATTACAAAGAAGTTTACACGTGGTCCCTGCCCTCGGAGAGCTTATTGTGGATTCCAAGGCTGGTGTAATTATGTGGGGGTAGGGAGCTAAAGGAGAAGGGAGTGATCTGGGAGGGAGCCTGGACTGGGTGAGGGAGTTGAGAGACAGATGACTGGGGAGCAAGAGAGACCATTCTAGGCCCAGAGACTCTGAGCAAAGGCATCAGTCAGGCCTGGGTACAGCCTCTTCCTGCCTTTCCTACCTTCTCGTCTCTGCTCACATTCTCACACTCAGTCCTCCTAACAGCCCTTCATCCTGTTTTACAGACAAAGGAACTAGGGTGTAAGAAGGTTCAGTAATTTGCCTGGAGTGATGAGCCGAGGAGCCAGGATTCCACCCCCAGCCAAGGGCCCACACTCAGAGCCTAGCCTCTTAACCTCCCTTTTCTTAGTCTCCCTTTCTGGGAGAATCAGACCTGGTCAGAACAGGGAATAAGTGGGCTGAGGACAGATGACGGAGGGCCTCGAAGCCAGAGAAAGACATTTAGATTTGATAGAGCAGAGAGCACTGACTCCAGCCTGTCTTGGTCTGGAAGACTCTGTGCAAGTCATATAGCATAGTGCAGCCAGAGGGAAGCACCCTGAGGTTCCTCCATGTTGAAGGGGAAAGGGTTTTGGTTTCTAGTTCCCCTTAGGTACCAAACCACACTTTATTGCCACTTCTGTTCACTAAACTTGACTGTTCATCAGTGTGTCCCCAGAGCCCGGTGTCTGGCCTCTACTTGGGGCGGGGGTTGCATTCAGAGGTTGATGGATGGATGGATAAGAGAAAGGCAGAAAGAGGGAAGAAATCAGCAAACACGAAGAGAAGTTAAATCACAGTAACTCAGAGGAAACCTGAGCCCTAAGGGGCAGAGAGCCCTGAGGCTTTGAGGGGACGGCTGAGCAAACTGTCTGAGTCTCACCCAGCACCACCATGTCCCTCCCACTTCAGGGCTGATCCGCTCCCGAGTTCGTGGGGCAGACGTGGCGGCAGCTGCCGTCCTCACTTTTCTGGACAGCCACTGCGAAGTGAACACGGAGTGGCTTCAGCCCATGCTGCAGCGAGTGAAGGAGGTAAGTCTCTCTGTCCCTGGGGAAGCTCTGTCCCTCAGGACATGCCCACCATGTTCTTGGCATCGTGGGTGGGGAGGGTATGAACTGTCTCTGAGAGCTGGACAGGCAGAGTTAGAAACTAAGTGATCTGCTCCCTGCTGAGTGACTTCATTTGTGGGTGAGCCATGGAGCTCCTGCGAATGGGTGGTGTTGTTTTCCTCCTGGGTGAGTGATGAGGAGTGGAGGGTGGTGGGTCAGACTGGGAAGCCTGCAAAGGAGGGAGGAGAGGACATGGTTCTCAAGCAGAGGGCCTTCCCATGCGCCCACTGTTCTTTGGAATGGGGAGGATTTGGACACATAGAACCAAGGATGAAGTGATTACAACTCAACTATAAAAGACAAAGAACCCAAATTAAAAACGGGCAAAGGATTTGAATGGACGTTTCTTCGAGGAAGATAGACAAATGGTCAACAAGCACATGAAGAGATGGTCAACATTAAGTCATTAGGGAAATGCAAGTTAAAACCACCATGAGATACTACTTGATACCTCCTAGGAGGGCTCATCAAAGGATGGAGAGTACAACTGCTGGTGAGGGTTTGGATAAATAGGAGCCTTTGTGCATTGCTGGTGGGAATGTCAAATGGCAGCCACTTTGAAAAACAGACTGACAGTTCCTCAAAAGTTTAAACATAGAGTTACCACATGACCCAGCAATTCCTCTCTTAGATATATACTCAAGAGAAATGAAAACATACCTCATACACAAACTTGTATCCAAGTGTTCAGAACAGTGTTATTCCAAATAGGCAAAACATGAAACAAACTAATGTCTATCGACTCATGAATGGGTAAACAGAATGTGATATAGCCATACAGTGGAATACTGTTCAGCCATAAGAAAGGAATAAAGTACTGATACATGTTATAGTATGGATGAACTTTGAAAACTATGCTCAGTGAAAGAAGCCAGTCACAAAAGGCTATAAATTATATGATTCCCTTTGTATGAGATGTCCAGAGTAAACAAATCTGAGGAAATACCAAGTGGATTTGTGGTTGTCAGGAGCTGGAGGGAGGGGAATGGGAGAGTAACTGCTAGTGGGTACAGGGTTTCTTACTGGGGGTGATTAAAGTATTCTGGATTTAGATAGTGGTGACGGTGACATGACCCTATGAATACACTACAAACCACAGAACTGTACACTTTAAAATGGTGAATTTCATAGTACCTCAATTATATCTAATAAAAGTGTTATATAGTGTGAATTATATCTCAATACAAAAACAAGTCTATGAAAGGATAAAGTGAGGCCCCCANGATAGTGGTGACGGTGACATGACCCTATGAATACACTACAAACCACAGAACTGTACACTTTAAAATGGTGAATTTCATAGTACCTCAATTATATCTAATAAAAGTGTTATATAGTGTGAATTATATCTCAATACAAAAACAAGTCTATGAAAGGATAAAGTGAGGCCCCCACGGAACACTGTGAGACCACGGATGGTCTCCTCTGATCTGCCACGTCCCACATTTTTGTCATCCTAAGACGGGGTGCAAACTGAGGGACAGAGCTAGATTCAAAGTTGCAGACAAGAGCAATTTGAAGGTCAGTGCAGACGGAGAAGAAAGAAGAGGCTCTGTTCCTTGTCCCTCCATGAGGGAAAAAGGAAGAGAGCAGACATCCTGCTGATGAAGGGCGATTAAGTTTTGCATGTGGTATATGAAAAAAATCCACCATCACCACTCTCTCCACATCCCCCACCTCAGGGAAAAACCCTTTAGTAAAACTGGCATTACCCACCAATATTTTAGAGGTGGATTTGTGTCTAGGAGGTGATGGAGGGAGTATGAGTCTGACCTTGAAGCGGAGGTGGCATGAGAGGAGTGCCACCCAGGTTCCCCAGGGACTGCAACAGGGTCACTAGCCTCAGGCTGCTGGTGGTCCAGTTGGGAAGACACAACCCCAACATGTGCAAAGGTGGATGACAATGAGTAAAACAACAGTTCAAACCAGCTACAGAAAAGCCACCTCAGGCAACATCTGATTCGTTGTCCCAGGAATTGTCTGGACTATAATGCGAGAGCAGCTTAAAAAGAGGAAGAAGTCCTCCACCTGCAGCAATCAGGGAAGGCTTCACTGAGGAGGTGAGATCCCAGCAGGGCTCAACATGATGTTAGAGGAAGAGGCTGGGAGAGCACTGTGCCTGTGAGACCCAAGTGGGACCTTCTGTGAGCCTGGTGTGGTGATGCAGGACAGCTCCTGGGAGCCTGACATGTCCTCCAGGAGGTGCTGAGTACCTCATGCCTTGAGAGAACTTCACCAAATAGGCAGTTGGGGCTTTTTTCACAGAGTGCCTGACCTCACGCCACCTCATGTGTCCTCCCCTAGGACCACACCCGCGTGGTGAGCCCCATCATTGATGTCATCAGCCTAGATAATTTCGCTTACCTTGCTGCATCTGCTGATCTTCGCGGAGGTAGGTCCAAGGTCCAGAGCATCTCCAGAAAATGAGACAGCATCTCCCTGCCCTTTACCTCCAGAAAATGAAAGGAGATTGTATAGAGCTGTGGAGTTGGGGATGAAGGACCAGAGCTGGCGGTTGGAGGCTCCTGGCATGATGCGGGCAGAGTCAAGCTAGTCTCCAATCTTTCCCTAACCCCAAACTTTGACACCTCCTTCTCAAATACAGCTGGCCCAGAGAGGATGGGCATGAGTCCTGGCAGAAGAACATGATATGACAACTATTTTGGGAGTGGGGAAGGAGGAACCCTCAACTTTGCATGGATTCCTGACTTGTACACCCCAAAATGGTGTAGACCTGGCTGAATACAGTAGCTATTAATCACATTTAGCTATTGAGCTCTTGAAATGTGACTCTATTTTCAGTGTGAATTGAGATATGTGGTAAGATAAAATACATACCAGGTTTTGAAGACTTAGTTTGAAAGACTGTAAAAAATCTCATTAGTAATTTTTTGTATTCTTTATGAATATGATCATCAGTTTGAAATGATAGTATTTTAGATGATCTTGCATTAAAAATACATTATTCAAATTAATTTCATATGTCCTTACTTTTAGATACGGCTACTAGAAAAATTTAAATTGCATATGTGGCTTGCATCTCCAGCTTGCAAAGTATTTCTTTTGGACAGCTCTGATCTAGGCTTTATAAAGAGCCATGCTGTACAACACAGTAGACAGTAGCCACTTTGGGCTATGTACATTTAAGTTAATTAAAATTCAAAACTCAGTTCCTAAGTTGCCCCAGCAGCACATTAAGTGCTCAGTAACCACATGTGACTTGCGTCCACCATGTTGGACAGGGCAGATGTAGGACACTTCCATCAATGCAGCAGGTTCTACTGGGCAAGCGGCTCCAGAGAATCTGTGGCCAGGAGCTAACGAGCAGAGTGGATTTCCTCTCTGGGGCTCAGATTTCCAATGAACACAGTCATTAGTTAGATGTTGAGGATGAATGGGAAGGAGTCAGGCATTTCTCCTTGGGGAAATCACCTCAGGACCTTGGCACTTGCTGTTCTCCCTCCTAGAATTCCCTTTTCCCATCAGTCTGCATGGATCAGTCCTTCATTCAGGTTTCTACTCAAATGTCACCTCATCAGAGAGTCTTTCTTGGGTGCCCTTATTAGAACAGCATGCACATGTCTCCTGTCTTTCCTTTCTTTCTTTTTTTTAGCACTTTCACCCTAACTGACAGATTATCCATTTATTGATTTATCTTTGTAAGTCTGTGTCTTACCCATTAGATTGAAACTCCATGAGGACAGGGATCTGTTTCATTCTGAATGAAGGAATAACTACACCAATCGCCCAGGGCCCTCTGCAAGCAGGGTTCTGATCAAGAGAGACTCTCAGGGGGCAGAATGAGGGGACAGGAGCCCTAAGCCCCATCCTTACCCGACTCTGACCCTTAGGATTCGACTGGAGCCTGCATTTCAAGTGGGAGCAGATCCCCCTGGAGCAGAAGATTGCTCGGACAGACCCCACCAAGCCCATAAGGTCAGACCTACTGTGGGTTCTGGGGAGACCTGTCCCTTCCCTGAGTCAGAGGCTTTGGAGGCTGCTGGGGGCCGGTTCAGTCACCAGGGCTCCTAGAGGTCCACAATCTAAGGGCTGACTCTGTTCTGAGCCCTGGGGAGAGAGATCATAGACCAAAGGACGGCCAGACATCCAGCCCCAGTGACTCTGCAAGTGGGTGATTGTAGGGTAAATGGCCTGAGCCCTGGGGCCATATAGAGAGGCTCAGACCCTAGCTAATGTATTACCTCTTTCCTCTCCTTGCTCCCAGGACGCCTGTCATAGCTGGAGGTATCTTCGTGATTGACAAGTCCTGGTTTAACCACTTGGGAAAGTATGATGCTCAGATGGACATCTGGGGGGGAGAAAATTTCGGTAAGTTGGGGAATAACCACAATAACAATAGTAGGCAAACCCAGATTGAGTGTTTTCATGTGTAAGGCCTTAGGGACTTTATAGACACTGACTACTTAAATTCTCTCAACGAATCTCTGAAGTACCATTCTACTGGTAAACTGAGGCACAGAGAGGTTAAGTAATTTGTCCAGAGCCATATGTCTAGTAAACAAAGAGATGGGGTGGTCAGGGAGAACCTGTGGCCACTTGGCTAGACATGTGTGGAGGAACTACGTGGCTGCTTCCCCATCAGAAACGCTGAAGGAGAGGTGGTGTGCAGTAGATGGCGACGGTTCAGCATAAGTAATAGAGTCAGACGCTATTACTGGGTGCAAACCCTGGCCCTACCACCTACAAGCTGTTTGGCTCTTGGTAAGTGAAAACCTCTCCAAGCCTCAGTTTCCCCAAGAGGCTGTCATGAGCACTAAGAAAGAGGATGGATGAAAATACTGGTGGCCATTATTATTACTTACGAAGCCATAGGGCTTCCCAGGTGGCTCAGTGGTGAAAAATCCACCTGCAATGCAGGAGGTGCTAAGAAACTAAGGTTCGATCCCTGTGTTGGGAATATCCCCTGGAGAAGGAAATGGCAACCCACTCCATTCTTGCCTGGAGAATCCCGTGGACAGAAGAGCCTGGTGGGTTACAGTTCATGGAGTCACAAAGAGTTGGACATGACTGAGCGCACACGTGCACACACACACACACATACATGAGACCATAGGAACCCTTTAGCCCCACAAGGAAAGAGAAGAGCCAGTGAGCCTCAAGGGTTGCTGGTGAGGTTCATGAGACAAAGGCTGGATACAGATGGAACACTTGATGTAGGGGTTTATGAAAGGGGCTGTGTGCATGGTGTGGACAAGTTATAGGGAACCACGAGGGACAGGATAGGGCTCGGTGCGTGACTTCTGGGAGGTGCAGCCACCCCTAAGTCTGAAAGATGGGGACAGAGCACTCCCCAGTACAAGCTATGGTCTTGGGGTGCCTGCAGTCAGCCCACGCACCAGGTGGAAGTTGTTGGAGGATGAACATCCACCCTCACTCTCCCCCTGACTGCAGGCTGAACCTGTCCTAACTCAGGAAGGAAGCCAAGGGGTGTGGCCCACACTGTAGCCTCCCAGATGAAAAGCAGGGTGGAATAGGGCAGAGAACAATCCCAGAGGTTCTGCAGGAGCTGGGGGGAGAGATACCAAGAAGCCCATACAAGACAAAGGCCCGTCCTTGCTGTTCCTGGACCCACTCAGTCCTTTGCAGAGCCTTTCCCGCTGCTTCCCTTCTCATCCTGACCCAGTTTCTTAAGAAGTAAACAGGCCAGTATCTCACCCACCTGACAGGTGGGGAAACAGGTGGACGCCACCTTCCAGATCTGTCAGGAAACTTCACATCTGACAGTTGTAGGATAAGCGTCTTTACTGGAGGGATCATTTCAGTGTGGTGAGGTGTGACCCAAGTCACGGTCTGTGCTTCTGGGCTGGGAGGACCAGGTCTTTCTTCCCTCTTAGACTGGGACAGTGGGGCAGACGGGCACTGGGGCTTTGACTCAGAACCAGCTGGAGTGGAAAGAGGCATGGAATTTTCTCCCCTTTGTAACTTACTCTTGGAAATGGTTTCTAGGCAGGCATTTGGAGAGTCAATGCTGGGAACTGAGGTGCAGTGACCCTTCCATTCTGACCTCCTTTCATGTATTTTGGGCCAAAGTGACCTCTTTTGCGTCCTCGGTCTCAGCCAGAAGGGAGCTTTGGCAAAGCCGGTTTCCTGTCTCAGAGAGCTGTGAAACTAAGGATCTCTGCTGTATCCAGAGGCCTTTTTCTTTTTCCCTTCCTTCTTTTTTTTTTTTTTTTTTTAAAGGCTGGGGCTTGATTGAGAAACAAGTCGACGATCAAATAGCTAACTTTAAACTCTGCCTGAGGCCAGGGCTCAGCGGTTGGGGGAACTTGAAAGGTGAACCACACAGTGGTTCTAGGGAAGGTTTTGTTTCTTCGAAGAAATTCAAAGATTTTCCTAGGCTAGCCCTGTAGCTCAGACGTTCAACTGCTGGGACCAGTTTTGAGCCAGGAGACTCCACCGCTGGTGGGTTTGGGCCTTTTGTTCTGTTCCTTTGTGGAAGGATGGGAGGTGCCTAAACGGAGACTCCTTCCTGTTTCCCCTGAGAGAGTCAAATGCAGGCAGGCGCTCAGAGGCCACCCTGAGCAGGGGTGGCAAGTGTGAAAACTTTGGGATTCTCACTAGGCATCCTTTGAAAGTTCCATCAGATCATGTTACTCTGCTGCACAAGACCCCACAAGGGCTCTCATGTCACTCAGAGCAAAACCCAAAGTCCTCAGACCATCTGCCCTTCTGTTGCAGGAAGGCAGACCCCTTCCAGGGCCCGAAACCAGGCTTTTATCTAACAGTCGGAAATGAATTGTCCAAGGAGACACATGTGCTGACGAAGCAAGAGATTTTATTGGGAAAGGGCACCCAGGAGGAGAGCAGTAGGGCAAGGGAACCCGCGTGGCTCACAATGTCGGGTTTATGGTGATGGGATTAGTTTCCGGGTGGTCTTTGGCCAATCATTCGAATTCAGAGTCTTTCCTGGTGGCGCACGCATCTCTCAGCCAAGATGGATGCTAGCAAGAGGGATTCCGGGAAGTGGACGGACACGCGGTGTCTCCTTTAGACCTTTCCTGAACTCTTCCGGTTGGTGGTGGCTTATTAGTTCCGTGTTCCTTCTCAGGATCTCCTGTCATGAAACAACTCATGCAAATGGTTACTATGGTGCCTGGCCGGGCGGTTTCAATCAGTGTGCTTCCCCTAACACTTCCCCCACAAGACACCCCACCAACCTCTCCCTCATTCACTTACCTCTAGATCTGTGCCCTTGCTGGTCCCTCTGCCTGCAGTGCTTATCCCCAAGAGCCACGTGACTCTTCCTCCCCTCCTTGGGCCTCAACTCAGCTGTCTCCTCTCATGGAAAACATCCCTAATCAGCCTCACTAAAATTGTGGCCCCACCCCCAACTCCACTCGTTGTCCTCAGTTTTCCTGCCTGCTGTGTCCTCTTCACTGCGCTTATTACCATCGGACAGATATTATGGGCTCAGTGGCAAAGAATCTGCCAGTGCAGGAGACACACAGGAGTCAGTGTTCGATCCCTGGGTCAGGAAGATCCCCTGGAGGAGGAAATGGCAACCCATGCCAGTATTCTTGCCTGGGAAATCCCATGGACAGAAGAGCCTGGAGGGTTATAGTCCATGGGGCTGCAAAGAGTCGGACACAACTAGACCGTATATTCTACTCATTTTCTTGTCTACCTGCATTTTACTGAGTTCCTGTCTTCTCTCACTAGAGTGTGAGGACTTCTAGAACAGTATCTGATAGATCGTAAATAGGTCTTTGATAAAAATCTGCTGAATACACTAAAGAATCTGGTTCAAATAATGGGACTTGCTGAACAAAGTATGGACTTTACATTACGGTTCTGCAACTGAGTGTAGGGGTGACCTTGGAGAGGTTATTTAACATCTTTGAGCTTCATCAGTTCAGTTCAGTTGCTCAGTCGTGTCCGACTCTTTGCGACCCCATGAATCGCAGCACGCCAGACCTCCCTGTTCATCATAGTCCTTATTAAAAACGCAAGGATCATAACACCAATGTCATATGGTAGCTGTGAGGATTAGACATCAGCCGTAAAGAGCACAAAGTGCTCAGTAAATGCATGATGGTTAACTGCTTTTGTTGTTTCCATTGTTGCTAGTAATGACAATGCTGCTGCTGCTGCTGCTAAGTCGCTTCAGTCGTGGCCGACTCTGTGCGACCCCTTAGACGGCAGCCCACCAGGCTCCCCCATCCCTAGGATTCTCTAGGCAAGAATACTGGAGTGGATTGCCATTTCCTTCTCCAGTAATGACAATAAGTAAACAATAATATGACAATATGGGGTGTGTGGGATAAAAAGTGAAAGTCGCTCAGTTGTGTCCGAGTCTTTGCAACCCCATGGACTATACAGTTCATGGAATTCTCTAGGCCAGAATACTGGAGTGGGTAGCCTTTCCCTTCTCCAGGGGATCTTCCCAACCCAGGGATCGAACCCAGGTCTCCCGCACTGCAGGTGGATTCTTTACCAGCTAAGCTGCAAGGGAAGCCCAAGAATATTGGAGTGGGTAACCCATCCCTTCTCCAGCGGATCTTCCCGATCCAGGAATTGAACCAGAGTCTCCTGCATTGCAGGTGGATTCTTTACCAACTGAGCTATCAAGGAAGTCCTAACTATTAGTAGTGTAATAAAGTTAGCCTGGAAGAAATGGGACTAGAATGCAGATCTTCTGTCCCCAGTTCTGAATCTCAGTTGCTGAACCAGTTGCAGAGCTCTGACCAGGAGAAGAGAGAGAGAGGCCTGGCAGTTAGCAAGTACACCCAGAGAAGCCCATGAATATAGCCAACCCTGAAGGCGGGTCCAGATATGGCAAACGCCCAGTCCTGGTCCCAAGACCACATCGGGAAGTTGCCTGATGCACAGGCTGGCCAGGAGGTGGTCCTGAGTCCTCTGCTCCCTGCTCTGCTGGTCACGGGGAGGGCTCCAAGCAGCTGTGCCAGGTGAGAGCCCCCAGACCTGACCAGGGACCACGAGTGCCCTTACAGCCACCTGGGGAGTAGGAAGAGGGGCCAAGGCTGCAACTCATGAAAAGTGGTCTTTCCTTTTTCAAAAAATTAAAAATAAAAAAACAATGCTGTGGATATTCTGGGACAAGAGAGAGGTGTTTTAATGTCACAGGATGTCCAACTGTAGGGTTTAAATGAAAGAGAGGAAGAAATCGGAGGAGATTATGTAAGGTCCAGCCAGCTACCAAGGTGGATCCTTGCCAGAAGTTGACAGGACTGTGGAGTGGAGAACGGAGTGAGAAACTTGTGATATCCCCTTCTGGGAGGCAGGATGACCACCACTAGCATCTCCTAGCTCCAACAGGGACCAGTTGTCATCTGTGAGAGCTCCTTTAGCATCACCACCACCAACAGGAAGTGTGTCTCAGTAGGGCCAATGCATGTGTGTGTGTGTGCTAAGTCGCTTCAGTTGTGTCTAACTTTTTGTGACACTGGGGACTGTAGCCCACCAGGCTCCTCTGTCCCTGGGATTCTCCAGGCAAGAATATTGGAGTGGGTTGCCATGCCCTCCTCCAGGGGACCTTCCCAACCCAGGGATCAAACCTGTGTCTCTCATGTCTCCTCCATTGGCAGGTGGGTTCTTTACCACTAGGACCACCTGGGAAGTCCCCAGTAGTAGCAGCTGTAAATGGAGACCATGAGGGCCAAGAGGGCAGTCTGGGCCAGCCAGAAAAGTGCCAACTGGAGCAGCCTTTCATTTGCTTGGTGTTGGTTTTCTAGCCTCTCAGTTCTGACAAGCAGATGTGTTCATCCTTAGCTCATGTCTGGACAGGACTTTCTAGGCAGAGGCTGGAAATAATCAGTGCTGCCCTTTGATTCAGTTTTCCTTCTATTCATGGTCTTGGTGTTCCTTCAAAACTTTTCCTGCTGCTCTGCCAGGGCTTAGATGTGGGGAATGTGTGTGGTGTGTGTGGAGGGGGTCTGTATGTGCGGTGTGTGTATGGAGAGGACGTGTGGTATGTATGTATGATGTATATGTGGAGAGTATGTGTGTGGAAGGGGTATGTGTGTGGAGATGTGTGGTATGTGTGTGTTGTATCTGTGGAGAATGTGTGTGGAGGGAGGGAGTATGTGCAATGTGTGTGGAATGTATGTGCATAGAGGGTATGTGGGTGTGAAGGATATGTGTATGGTATGTGTGTGGAGGGTATACGTGTGTGATGGGTCTGTGTATATGGAGGATATGTGTGTGTGTGGAGGGTGTGTGTGTGGTACGTGTGTGGAGGGTATGTGTATGATGGGTCTGTGTGTGTGGAGAGTCTGTGTGTGGGGGGGTATATGTGTGGTATGTGTGGAGGGTGTGTGTGTGGTGTGTATGTGGAGGGTGTGTGTGTGTGGAGGGGGTGTGTGTGTGGAGGTGTGTGTGTGTGGAGGGTGTGTGTGTGTGTGGAGGGTATATGTGTGGTATATGTGTGTGTGGAGGGGGCTTGTGGGGTGTGTGTGCGCACATTTATGGAGGGAGCAATCAGGAGCACATGCAAGAAGTGGGTGCACCCCAGGAGCTCCAACCCTAGCATGTGCCCCCAAGAGGACCCCAAAGGCAAGAGAAGCCAGGTCCTTCCCACACACACAGACCCTCCACACACACATACCCTCCACATACACAGACCTGTCACACACATATACCCTCCACACACATACCACACACATACCCTGCACACACACAGACCCTGCACACACACAGACCCATCACACACATACCACACACAGACCCTGCACACACACACACACCCTTCACTCTGTAGGGACTTGCCAAGGAGCCCCAGCCCCGCCTGATGGCTGCTGTCTCTGCAGAGCTGTCCTTCCGGGTGTGGATGTGCGGCGGGAGCTTAGAGATCGTGCCCTGCAGCCGGGTGGGCCACGTCTTCAGGAAACGGCACCCGTACAACTTCCCCGAGGGCAATGCCCTCACCTACATCAGGTAGGTCGCAGTGCAGAGAGCACCACACCAGGAGCCAGGCGTCTAGACCCCAGCCCTGTCAGTGACTCCTGTGGCTTTGAGCAACTACCCCAGTCTTAGTCTCCCCATCTGTCCCTTCCGTTCTGGGATCCTGGTACTTTCAGAGCTGGAAAGATGAAGTTGGAGGCGTCTCCTCCAGGCCTGTCTTGTCTTGACTGTCTTTTCTCATGAAGGTCTTGGATAACTGGTGAAACGACCAGCTGGGAGCTGCCCTCCACACACTGGGTCCCAAGTACAAGTCATGGATGTTGCATCCTCACTCTGACTGGGGCAGCGTCTGCCCACCTGTGTTCCCAGCCACAACGTGCACTTCATCTTGAAGGGGAGGGGGGCAGGTCCTGGAAGACTGCCCCCCTCACCCACTCTTCTGATGGCGGAGGCAAGGGGAGGTGGGAGGCGTGCCATGAGCACGCTCCTCTTCCGAGGATGAGTCTATCTTGTCAGACTTGCTTGTTGGCAGTGGGGGCTCCTCAAGTCTAGCTTATCAAATGCCCTCTTGTTTTGCTTCCCTTATTCCATTTTACTGTTTTTATAATTATGAGAGTAATACATGGTCCCTAAAGCTTCAAGCTGTATCCATGTATATTGTGTGTATGTATATGTATGTCTGTACATATACTGTACATTATAATTTTTACTCTTCATATCACATAGAGAGAAAAAAGTGAAGAGTCTTACACCTATCCACTTATTCTCCCCAAAAGAAACTACTATTAACAGATTTCAAGCCTATCATTTCAACTCTTTTTCAAGGCTGCCTGGTACTCTGCCATGTGGACGTAGTTCATTATTCTCCTATTGATGGCCATTTAGGGTTGTCGCCAATGTTTTATGACACAAATATTCTTGTATATGTCCCTTTGCCCACATGCTGGTGTTTCAGTAGAACAAATTCCTCTAAGTGCAGTGTCAGAGAGTATCCATTCCTGCAGATTTGATGGATGCTGACAGATGTCCTCCAAAAAGACTGTTCTTATGGATACTCCCACATCAGTGCCATTTTGCATACACTCCTGAACGTCTCCTCGCCTGGAACTGCACAGAGGTGATCTGGATCCCAACCCTAACTCTGTCCCCAACCAGGTGACCTTATTTTGCTTCTTCCTCTCCTTTTAGGAATACCAAGCGTACTGCAGAGGTGTGGATGGATGAGTACAAGCAGTATTACTATGAGGCCCGGCCGTCGGCCATTGGGAAGGCCTTCGGCAGGTGGGCCCCTTCCCTAGCCTTGTGCCTTTGCTCACAACCTTAGTGAAATACTAAATTGTGTGTACTCCAGAGAAGCCTTCAGGGTGTCCTGAGCAACTGAACCCCACACTCCTGGTCTCTTTGGAGAGACAGAGACAAGGTTCTGGTCCTGGAAGAAGAAGCAGCTTCATGGGGAGAAATAACCAGAGAGGGCTTGCTTATGCAATCACTGCCCATCCACCAGCTGCCTGAAGGATGGATGTCTGTGGAAGTGCTTAAGGATGGCTGTCTGCAGAAAACACCGGGGGTTTTGGCTTCCTTGCTGTTTCAATCTGACGGTGATCTGTTAGCTTGTTTTTCTGCCCTGGACTGTTATGACTACAGTCTAATTAAGCATTTTCAAAATCAGTTGAGTATGACATGACCAGTATTTTTTTTTTAAGTGACAAAGAACTAGAACATTTCATATTAGAACAGAAAATAACAGTTGATTGCAGTGGAGGATAGATACTGTTTTGTGAAACTCTTATTTTAGTTGTATGTCCACATATGCCCATGGGTATACTGGGTCACAATGTAAGATGTATATATTTCTTACTTAATGTTGTGGTCAGAAATGTTTGAAAACATTATTAGTGATCTTCAATGAATTTCCCTCTATTTATTTGTATCTATCCCTTAAAGAAAAAAAGTTATGTCACTCTTTGTTTTAGTGTGGAAGTAACATTTGCTGAGGGCATACTCTGTGCTAGGCACTTACGTCTATTCATTTGACTCTCATAAAAACCTTTGGAGGTGGATGGTTGTACCCCAACTTTACTGAGAACAAACAGGCTCAGAGGGTGGTGCTGGTCTTCTGTCAGTGGCCATTATGATCCCTGGAGCTGAGCAAGATGTCCATGGACACATCAGACGGTTCTTATTTGCTCAATTTTTGGGAAAATGTTTGAAACGTGGTTTCCTTGTCGGTAGATGCTTTCTGCTCAGCTGGAATGCAGGAAAGGAAAACTACTAGTACATTAAGGCTCTGCTCTCTCTGTGAAAATAAGCACCAGGCTCTGGCATGCTCCCTGAGGTCTCGAGGAGGAAGAAGCCAAGATTAAAGCTTGGCTCCAATTTGAGGAGAGAAATAAGGCATGGCCAGGAGCCCTGGGGCGAGCTTGTGGGTCAGAGAATGAAGCAAGGCTGGAAGACAGACTTGGATAGCTAGCTCCGGGAAAAGGGACCTTCCCTCTGGGGAGGTGGAAAGAGGGGGCTGACCTCCCAGGCTTGTTCCCGCTGCTAAGCCTTTCCTCCTTCTCCAGCGTGGCCACGCGGATCGAGCAGAGGAAGAAGATGAACTGCAAGTCCTTCCGCTGGTACCTGGATAACGTCTACCCAGAGCTCACGTGAGTGCCACCTGCAGTTCCTGCATCTGGCCTGAGTGGGGGCCAGTGGCGTGGGGACCCTTGACCCTGATGTCTCCCCGGCCCAGGCGGTCTGGCTCTTTCTAGCTGTTGGTGTTTGTCTTCATGTGACGGGTCTGGAGGAACCTGGAGGATGTTACCAGGAGTGAAGAGTGAGGTGTGGTAGGAGCGAAGAGTTTAACAGACTGGGCCTTAGAGCTAAAAATGGGCGTTGTCGGGACTTCCCTGACCAGTGGTTAACTCTGCACTTCCACTGTGGGGGGCACGGGAACTAGGAGCCTACCCAGAGCCAAAATTAATTAGTTAAAATAATCTTGAAAAAAAGAAACAAGCATTGTCCCCTTAGGAAAGCAACAGCACATTACGTAGCAAAGGCCGCAGAAACACCCACTTCCTTTGACTCTCTTCTCTCCCTTCTGGGAGTTTATCCCAAGGAAATAAAGCAAACGAGCAAAACAACTGTTGACAAATAAATGGCCACTGTAGGCTTCTTTGCTGTGAAAAAAAATAGAGACACAACTAACTATAGGGGCTGGGTTTAGTGAATCATGATCCATTGACCTAAACAAATATTGAGTGAGTGAGAGTGAGTGAAGTTGCTCAGTCGTGTCCAACTCTTCGCGACCCGTGGACTGTAGCCCACCAAGCTCCTCCATCCATGGGATTCTCCAGGCAAGAATACTGGAGTGGGTTGCCATTTCCTTCTCCAGGGGATCTTCCTGACCCAGGGATGGAACCCAGGTCTCCCACATTGCAGGCAGACGCTTTAACCTCTGTGCCACCAGGGAAGTGTCAATTAATATTATAATCATAAACTGTAAGTAAAACATGGGGAAATGTTTGCTTCAGCAAATGAGGAAAGAAAGTGAAAGTAAAGTCGCTCAGTCGTGTCCGACTCTTTGCAAACGCATGGACTGTAGCCTACCAGGCTCCTCCGTCCATGGGATTCTCCAGGCAAGAATACTGGAGTGGGTTGCCATTTCCTTCTCCAGGAGATCTTCGCGACCCAGGGTAAAGTGAGCCAATGGGGAGCCACCATGCAAATGGTGTATGTATGGGGGCTATAGAACAGTAAGCTGTAACGACTAGGGGCCTGAGGGTGAGCAGAGTTGATTCTTTTTATTTCAGAATCCTTCTCAGCATCCTGCCTACGTCATTCCTCACCTCCTCCAGGTCTTGAGTCATCTGTCCTGCCTGCAGGAGATGTCCCTGAGCTCTGCATTTGCAGACTGCCCCTTCCCCAGCACTCCCTGCTTCTTTTCCTCCATCACCCTTATTGTCATGGGGCTTCTATGTGGCAATTAATGTTATTGTTATCTTCCCACATTTGACAGTAAGCTCCACAAGGCGAGAGGAATTTATCTGTCTTGTTCACTGCCTTATCTCCAGCCCCTAGAACAATGCCTGTCACAGAATGGGCACTCAATAAATAGTTTTATTTTATTTTATTTTGGTGTGCCAGATCTTGTTTTGGTGCCCAGGTTTCTCGCTAGTTGTGGTTCCAGGGCTTAGTTGCCCCATGGCATGTGGGATCCTGGTTCCTTGCCTAGGGATGGAACCTGCGTCCCCTGCATTGGAAGGCAGATTGCTAACCACTGGACCACCAGGGAAATCTTTAAGTGTTTTTAATCTAAATAAATTGCATAGTCAATAAGGTTCAGTAATAACTTTGAAATTAGCATTCTCCCTTCTAGAACTGTCATCTCAGGAACAGCTGTCTCCCAAAGGATGCTGTCATGATTTTCCAGAACATTCCACCACTCAGAGCCTGTGTATCCTCAAAGGAGACAAATCTTTGAGGGAAGATTTGATTTTGGGAAAACAGCCACAGTTAGGGTATAACCAAGTCCAGTGAATAACTCAGTTGATTAACCCAGATATTATAGTCCTGGGTCCCAAACACAGGTGACAAGATGGAAACAAGTAACAAGAATAAACTGACTCTGTGAGCAATGCTCAAGGATTCCAAAACCATTTGAGCAGCAGCAGCATCCTTGGAAAAGGTGGCTCCCTAGATGATGGCTGTGAAGGGAAGAACATTAGTTTATGAAAGTATAATAAATGAACAGCTTCTTCAAGTGGCCACTTTTAAAAGGATAGTTTTATTCAGACGTGCCATTTCTGAGCGAAACAATCATAGTCATGTCTTTATGTTCTGTCAGAGTTCATATTATCTGGTTGGAGCCGAGGACCCCGGGCCTCAGGCAGGAGTTGGGGAGCCATAGAAGGGGATTGAGGATGTATGCCTCTTCCCACACCCCAGTCCCCATACAGTGCCCCACGTCATCCCCCGAGGACCAAGAGAAAGAAGTATTGATAGTTTATAATTAGCATCAGTCTGGATCCATCATAAGACAGGAGAGTGGATGAAACCAGCCGTGCTAAATGAGGAGCATAAGTCATCTTTCGTTTGTTTTGTCACCATGTAGAAGCTTAAAAAAAAATGAATTTTTGCTGTTAAGGTAGAAACTGCAGTTCATTTATCCAGGTTACTCATCATCAGTCTGTTCCTTCATGTTCTGCCTCGGTTCTCGGGGGCCTGGAGTGGATCAGATTGTTAGAAAGGAGTTCTACAGGCCCAAATGATACCAAGTTTCCTCCACAGGGGATTCCAGTAGTTGGGCCACACTTGAACGTGGTCAGTGGGGAGACTGAGGAGGCTGAGGGGAGAGGCCTGTGCTTTCCTAGGGCTGTCTGCTGTCCTGCTATGGCTCGGCCACTTTTCCAGATTAGAGTTCTGCGGCCGGCTTCAGCAACTGCTTATATATACTTTTATTAGGATGGCCAGAACAGTTGTGCAGGCTGTGGATTGCACAAACACCACATTTGAAGGGTGCTAGTCACACAGCATTGCACCTTTATTACAACAACTCCTGGCAAATGATAGTAAAAGTCTTCTAACAAAATCAGTATATTATGATGGTTTTCTAACATAAGTAAAGTGTCTTGAAAAAAGGATGCCTATTGCTATTTCTAGAAAGGCATCATAAGGGCTAATGGGAGCCCTGGCAGCCCAGCTTTGAGGTGGTCCACAGAGAGGAAAGCAGATACAGACGTAAGAGGGCTGCCAGCAAACAGGAGAGCTTAGCCTGGCTCTGCCAGGAGGCAGGGGAAGGGTGGTGATGGCCATCCCAGCTGCTCCAGGGCTGCTACCACATCAGACACCTCAGGAGCTGCATCTGGCTGGTCTTTATTTATTTATTTTTAGTTTATTTGGCTGCACCAGGCCTTCGTTGTGGCATGTGGGATCTCTAGTTGGCACATGCAAACCCTTAGTCGTGGCATGTGGGATCTCGTTCCCTGACCAGGGAGTGAACTCAGGTCCCCTGCATTTGGAGCGCAGAGTCTTAGCCACTAGATCACCAGGGAAGCCCCTGCATCCGGTCTTGAGATTGCTGCCTGAGCCCCAGGTTTGCTCCATAAGCATCAATGGGCAAGCTTTGGTGTCAATGACTATTGCCANTTGGAGCGCAGAGTCTTAGCCACTAGATCACCAGGGAAGCCCCTGCATCCGGTCTTGAGATTGCTGCCTGAGCCCCAGGTTTGCTCCATAAGCATCAATGGGCAAGCTTTGGTGTCAATGACTATTGCCACACTTGGACAGTGCCCACCTCATCTCTGCAAGCTGATCGTCTTGCACATCTTCCTAAGCAACAGCAGGTAGGGAGGGGAAGAGAAGAGAAAGGTCTGGAACAACCTTGGCCTCTCAAAGAGGGCCCCGCAGGACCTTGTCTCTGTGTAGAGGGGAAATACAGTCCATTGCCCCTGGATGAAGCAGCGGGGGTGGAGCTTTGCCTCTCAACAGTCTTGCACCTAGCAGGTTGCAAACTTAAATCCTACAGTGATCAGACAGGTAATATAAATAAGTCAAGCGAGTGGGGACACAAGAGGGAGTGGAGGGGACTGTGGCAGACTGAAATGGGCAAGCCACACCCACGGGCTGGACAGCTGCTGCTCATGACAGTGTGTTAGTGCTGAACCAGAATGCAAGTTTGATGTGACCTGACCTTCCTATATTTTTGAGAGAAGCTGGATTTTTCTGTGTAATGTTGAAATACCACCAACTAATGAAAAGCACCAACGACCACACTGTCTAGGTCAGACAAAACCTGTCCAGGGCCTGATTTAGCTTAGGGGCAACAGTTTGCAGCCTCTGTTCTCGAACTGCATATGACCTCTTGCAAAAGACAGGGGAGCGGTCCTGAAGGGGCGCTGCTGTCAGGAATATGGAGAGAAACTGAAATGTTCTCCATGAGCCTCCAGGGGAGCGGGTTGGTTCTGGAGCTCCAGGGGCTTCCTGGCAGCCCTGAGAAAGGGAGACCTGGTTTAGTTGATGTCCACATCAGAGGCTGCCAGCAATGTTCTGATCTGTACCTCCATCTCCATCAGGTTCTCTTCTCAACAGACGTGATAGAGGCAGATACATAAGGCATGTGGTCAGACTGTAAGCCCCCCTGATTTCCCATCACCTGACCTGTGGGTCCATAATCCAAGCGCGTATAAAACCTTCTAAACCAAGGAACACAAGCCCGTGTCATCTGGGGCCAGCATCCCATTTGGGTTTATATTTGAGCTTGTGTGTGTGTGTGTGTGTGTGTGTGTGTGTGCGTATGTTTATGTTTAAATATACTTTCCTGTGCATATAAAATGTTCTAATAATACACTCTTTTCAAAACCTACCTGTTTTACTTAACAGGATCTTATAAACACTTCCCCATATTACCAGATGGTCTTTCTCAGAGTCCTTCTTAATGGCTGAAGGGATTTCGACAGATGAATCAGAATTTACTTAGTCCTGTGCCTATTGTTGGAGATCTAGGAATTTCCAGTGTTTTCAGTATAACCAGTCACTCTGAATGAGTATCATTTAAACTAAATCTCTGCACCCATTTATAGTTATTGCCCTAGAATAGTAAGTTTTGGGAAGTGGGAGCATTAGGTCAGAAGTATGCACACTTTTAAGGCCTTTGATACATAATACCACACTGTCCTCTAGAAAAGGTGGGCCAGTTTATGCTCCCACCTGTGGGGTATAAAAAGATCCAACCCCACAGCCACTGCCAACACTAGGTAGTAATATTTAACATGTATGGATATATGCATATATACACATATATACACACATTCAATTAAATATATAATTTCATACATTAGTTATATATTATATATTATATAATCTTCCCTGGTGACTCAGATGGTAAAGAATCTGCCTGCAGTGCAAGAGACCTGGGTTCGATCCCTGGGTCAGGAAGATCCCCTGGAGAAGGAAATGGTAACTCATTCCAGTTTTCTTGCCTGGGAAATCTCATGGACAGAGGAGCTTAGTGGGCTACAGTCCATAGGGTCACAAAAATCGGACACAACTGGGCAACTGACACTTTCACTTATATATATACACTTAAATAGTTTATGTATACAAATATATAGAAATTTCCCTGGTGGTCCAGTGGCTGACTCCATGCTCCCAATGCAAGGGGCCTGGGTTCGATCCCTAGTCAGGGAAGTAGATTCTACAAACTGCAAATAAGAGACTATATGCCGCAACTGAAGATCCTGCAGGCCACAACAAAGCTCAAAGATCCCGCAGGCTGCAACCAGGACTCAGCACGGCCAAATACATAAATATTTTTAAAATTAATAAATAAGTATACATATATGGCAAACAAACAATGTAACTCTTTAATACATATTTCCTTAGTTATTAGTGAGACTGAACACATCTTTATATTTGTATATTTTACATTTGCCTCTTCAAAGCAACTCCTTCCTGTCCTCTCGAGATTGCCCACTGAGCCCACATCTGAGTCTCAGCCTTTCCTCTTTCAGGACTGGGGAGCTCCGGCTTCTGGTTTGAGCTCTCTCCCACCAGCTCCTCTTAGGCCTTGTCTGAAGGGCAGTCCCTGGGGCTCCCAGAGCTGCCCAGAACCCAAGGGGAGCGAGGCCCAGTCTTCCCAGGGGGACCCCTGCTCCCTCACCATCCCCTGCTCACCTTCCTCTGCTGCCAGGCCTGCCCCTCAGTGTCCCTCCCCATGGAGACCTGGGTGCCCTGGGGTTGCCTGCTCTCTGGGTAAGCATGGGTCACCCCGGGAAGGGCAGAAGCCAAGCCTGATTGCTGCCTTTTCTTTCAGTGTTCCCATGAAGGAAGTGCTCCCGGGCATCATTAAGCAGGGGACTAATTGTTTAGAATCCCAGGGCCAGGACACAGCTGGTAACTTCCAGCTCGGAATGGGGATCTGCAGAGGGTCTGCCAAGAACCCCCCAGCGGCCCAGGTATGTTGCTTGGGACCTCCAGGTCAGGCCCAAGAGAGGGGTTGGGGCCTCCATCTGCCCAGTCTCATCCTCTCTCCTATCTACACCCTCCACAAACCCACTTTTCCAAGGACCCTGCCAGCTGCCCTCTCGCACTCTGCTCCTTGGGTCTGCTCCCACCACACTCCACCCACGTTGTGGCCTGTCACACAGTTGCCCCCTGAGCACCACATGCTTTCTGCTTTCAGGGGCAGAAATGCCACCCAAACAGAATCAGTACTCTCCTCGGATGCAGCTGTGGGCAGCCTGCATAGACAGGCATCAGAGTGTCCAGGACTCCTGTGAAACATGTCCAACATATGAGAGTTGGTGCACCCGCATCAAACTAGAACAGGTCGTGGAGACCCCGGCATGGACCTGACCCCAGCTGCCCTGCTCCCATGTCCTATCTTTCTTCCCATCCCCTGGCATCCTTTCATACATCCTCTGGCTGACTCCAGCTAAGCTTCTCTATCCCAATATTTTATGATGAAAAAGTTCAAACATATAGAAAAGTTGAAACAATTGTACAGTGATTAGCCATCCACCCACCCCTAGTGTTTGTGGAAAACCCTACTAAAATACACAGTGTATTTGCTTTATCATCTGTCTACCCATCTATCCATTCATTGCTGTATTTTTTGGCTTGGGCAACCCACTCCAGTATTCTTGCCTGGAGAATCCCATGGACGGAGGAGCCTGGTAGGCCACAGTCTGCGGGGTCGCAGAGTCGGACATGACTTCACTTTCTTTTACTTTCTGCTCCTTATCTTGCAGGCGTGGCTCTTCACTGACCATCTCATCCAGCAGCAGGGGAAGTGCCTCACTGCCACCTCCACCTCCGTCTCCCCAGGGTCCCTGGTCGTACTACAGGCGTGCAACTCAAGAGAAGGCAGGCAGGTGAGCCTCCTTGCCCCCAGGCACAGGTTGACCAGCAGCCTGGGGGAACATAGTGAAGGTGTGACATATAGACTCAAATAAGCCCTTCAGAGCTAGGACTGGGGATGCCTAAGCCAGTATCCAGGCAAGCCTGTTGTGTTCCTCATGAGGAATTGCTTTGGGTAAACAGTTGTTAAATGTCCATCCCGCATCCTGTAAGCTCCACGCGGGCTCACTATTTTTATCTTGTCAACACTGTATTCCTAGTCCCTGACAACCAGTACAGCCAAAACAAATGTGAGGTTTTAATGAGAACCTGTGCCAGGGGTTTTACGTAGACCATCTCATCTAATCCCCCAAGCAGCCCAGCAACCTGGGCCTCAGCGTGTGCATGCGTGCGTGCTAAGTCACTTCAGTCATGTCTGACTCTTTGCGACCCCATGGACTGTAGCCCGCCAGGTTCCTCTGTCCATGGGATTCTCCAGGCAAGAGTNCCAGGGGTTTTACGTAGACCATCTCATCTAATCCCCCAAGCAGCCCAGCAACCTGGGCCTCAGCGTGTGCATGCGTGCGTGCTAAGTCACTTCAGTCATGTCTGACTCTTTGCGACCCCATGGACTGTAGCCCGCCAGGTTCCTCTGTCCATGGGATTCTCCAGGCAAGAGTACTGGAGTGGGTTGCCATGCCTTCCTCCTGGGGATCTCTCCAACCTAGAGATCAAATCTGCATTCATTTGGCAGGCAAGTTCTTTATCTCTAGCACCACCTGGGAAGCCCCAGCCCTAGTCATAACCCCATTTTAAAAGTGAAAAACTGAAGCTCCTTGAGTTTAAGAAATGTATCAGATCACAGCGCTGTGAAGGGGTGGAGCTGAGATTCAAACCCAGTGTGACTCCTAAGGCCGCAGTCCTGCCCCAGCACATAGTAGGTGTTTAGTAAGTATCTCCTGACTGATGGCTGGTTGGGGAAACTGAGACCCAGCCATGGTGCTTTCCAAGCTGGCATGCCAGTCTCATGTGAACACTGCCTTTTCCACTTGTCAAACTTTCACTTGCCCTGTTTTCACTAATCCTGGGAGACAGGTCAGGCTTGCCTGTTGAGGAAGAAACAGATGCTCGGAGAGATGCAGTCACCTGCTCAGGGCACACAGCAGCCGGTGACAGTCAGCCCCGCTCCATTCCTGGCTGAGAGGGCTGCTCATCTGCCCGGGAACGGACCGGAAGGCCAGAGTTCTGCTTCAGCTCCTCCTCTGCCCGCCCCTTCTCGGTAGCCCCCACTGTGCCTGACCCTGGCCAGTTTCCTGGCCAGCTTGCAGGGCAGTGAAGGGGCAGGAGGGAGCCTGGCCTCTCATTCAGCTGCCAGGGTTTTCTTACCTCCCCTTTTTCTGTTGCCTGGGTCAGCTCTTTCTTCAGGGATGACTGGCAGTTTGCTATTTCATTCTGGAAAAGCAACCAGATCCTTCCTCTCTCTCCAGCCTCCGCTGTGTATGTGTGTGTGTGTGTGTGTGTGTGTGTGTGTATGAGAGAGAGGCTTGAGTGGTCTGCTCGCTGGCTGGGACTCTGCAGCACATCCTGCCAGCCCCTGCCTTCACTACCCCTACAGGGATGTGTGTCTCCAGGCTCCTCTTCACCTGGGGTGCTGGCTTCTGTAGAGTCAAACCTTGAGCCCACTCCCACCCACTCCTTGCTGAGGCCAAAGTCAAGGCAGTAGCTCCTAAGGCAGCCACCCCTCTCAGCATGTTCCCCTTCATCCTGACCCAGGACTCCTAGGAATCTCTTTGGCCACATTCCTTCTGCCCTGCAGGTCCTACAGGGCCCCCAAGAGCAGAGCCCCTCTTCCAGAAGGACAAGGGTGAGCAACTGTCCCACTACCAGTGACTCTTCAAGTCTAGGCCTCCGTTCCCAGTCCTCTGTTGACCCCACTTCTGAGGCCACCTGGATATCAGTTGTGGGAGAGATGCCTGTGCAGAACAGTGTCACCCTCTTCACCTCTCTGAGCCTCCATCTCCTCACTTATAAAATGAAGGGCTCCCTCCCTGCTCTCCCTTGGAAGGAATCTACAAGAACTGAGACTGTGGCAATGGAAGGGCACCATGAGATGGTATTTTTTCTCTGGCCAGGCTAGAACCTAGTGACCAGGAGACTCTGGGGGAGGGACCCCAAGACTGTGTCTGATGGCACCAACAGGAAATGAGAATTCCATGATTTGGGGAGCACTTCCTCATGGCTGATCGATTCAGTCTTTACATTCATTCTTCATAGAACAAAACTAGATGAAAGATGGATGAAAGAATGCCCAGCCGGGGAATGTGGCCAGCCCCCCCGCCCCAGGGGGTTAGAGGCTAGAAGACCACAGGCAGTAGGATGCTGTGCGTTCCAGAGGGACCAAAGGCCCCGCCCTGCCCACTGCCCAGGACCTTTAAGCCAGGAGTCCCTCTCTGCTGGGACCGCATGGGCAAGAAAGCCTGGTTCTCAGTGATCTGTATCCCCAGCCTGCACTCCTCAGGGAAATCCAGACTCTGCAGCACCACCCGCCTTCCACCTTGTTTCCACCTCCCAGATGTTTCCCTTCTCTGCCCACACCGTGTCCCCCTGCAACTGGGGCTGCTCATCTCCTTTCTAACAGTGGCTCCAGCAAGTACACGGCCCCTCCCACCCAGAAACTAGGACCCCACCTGCAGCAGATCTTCAGGTGCAACCAAAGAAACTGCCTGTGACTAAAGCTGGAAATGCAGATTTCTAAGTGACGACTAAGCCAAACTTGAGATAAGCGCTGTGCAGGCCAGACAAAATCCACCTCTGGGTTACATGCAGCCCACGGACCTCTGATCTAGACAGTAACTTCATGCCAACCTATGGAAGCAAGAACATATCAGGAGGGCTGGGTTTAAAGCTTGTACGTGGGGTGCAATGCCTCTTGTCCTTAGTGCAAAGGACATAGACTATTTAAATGGGACTGCGTCCTAGGGCCACTTACACCCATGTGTAATGCGGGTACGGATGTTATTATTATTATTAATCCTTGTTTTTCTCTCCCCCGCCCCTTTTCTGCCTCTCCCCTCAGAGATGGAGGAGAAAAGCCTCTTTCATCCAGCATTCAGTCAGTGGCCTCTGCCTGGAGGCCAAGCCCGCCCAGCTGGTGACCAGCAAGTGCCAGGCCGACGTCCCAGCCCAGCAGTGGCAGCTGTTGCCTCATACATGACCGTAGCCCCCAGCCTCTTGTACCTTTTGCATGAGACTTTGGGACCAGAAGAGGGTTGGGGTGGGGGAGTGTAAAGCGGGCCGTCTCCATCTCGTCACATTTCTGCCGGAATCATCAGCCAACACCGCTGCCACGACACACGATGCTCCACCGCTTGGACGGGGAGGACGCAGGGGGAACGCCCTGCTTGCTGTCCTGGCCACCACCCGGCCTTGCCTGAGGATAACTAGACTGCGACTGGGCAGCCTGGCCCTTTGTTACTGCCCTTCACCCTCCCAAGGCCTGGACAGTGGTTTGGGGCCTCTCCTCGTGGGCTGGGGTAAAGGAGGACGCAGCTCCCCCAAGTCTTGCTGGGCCTCGGGGGCCTGCCTGTGGGGTCAGGCACAAGAGGAGAGCATGGGACAGCCGTGGACAGGAGGCAGGCGGAAGACAGAGGGAGGGGCAGCCTGTGGGCAGGTGGGGAACAGGAAGAAGTGAGCCCCTCAGGGGTCTGTCCTGGGCAGGTGCTGGGTTGCGGGGCAGGAGGGATGGGAGCCAGGGCCAAGGATGGGTGAGCTGCAGAAAGACGGGAACAGAAAATCCACAAAGTACGGAAAAGAATTGGTCTCACCGCCATCCCCCCCCCTCCCCCCCGGGGACCTAGTTCCTCCCCGGGCCCAGCGCCTCCAGGCCCGTGCTCTGCTTCCCATGTTCTCAGCAAGGCGCAGCAGGGGCACTTCCAGGGGCAGCCTCGGGACCCAGTTTATTAAACAGATCCCACTTCTGTTTGGATATGTGTCAAGATCAGACCTCTCCCTTGGGCCTTAAAGACCAGAGGGTTCCCTGAGCCCCTGCCTGGGTGCACCGGGTGGACCCCTGCAAGGACCGGCGCCACTGAGCAGCCCCATCCTCCCCGCTAATTTTTGACTCCTGCCTTCTCTAAAGCCCTTGCTTCTGTAAACACATCATCCTTACGGGATCGGGGCGCAGGGCGGTAAGAATGGGGAGCATCGGTAAGCCATGGGGACTGTCATCCAGGCCGGACTCCACTGCTGGAAGGAGGCCCTCGGGGCTCGCATACTGCAGCGGCCAGCAGGCTGGCTGGCGGCCCCAGTTTGTACAGAGTTCCCAGTTCCTTCTCATACCCACTGGGCCTCTCTCCCCCTCCCCCAGGGCCTGGTCTTGGAACGGCTTCTGCTATTAATATTTCCAACATTCCTCTTCCCCCGCCCCACTGGCTTAAGCTCAACGATCTTAGGCTAAAGTCTGGTGATACCAGGATTCCTGCGGGGGGCGGGGGTGAGGGGGGAAGGGTTGTCTCCCACCCAAAGCAAATCGGCCTGGAATGCCTAAGGAGTTCATGGATTCTGGAGGGCCCAGAAATCTCCTGAAATGGTCCCCCAAATAGTGCATGTGTGTGCATATATGCACCGTCCTGGGGAGAGGATCCATGGATTGTCCCATGTTCATACAGAGGCCTCTGGTCCCCGGAGGGTCTAGCCTTTTCTGAATTGGAGCTGCCCCGCCCCTCCCCCTCCCTAGTGTGCCTCAACTGCTTTGGTCCCGCTCCCTCTGCACAGCCTTGGTGCTGTGGTCTGCCACACCCACCCTGGAGGGCTCTCAGTGGTTTCCTTTCACCTCCTGGCACTCCGCAGTGCTCCTGGGCCTCAGCCTGCACCCTCTGCGCTCACAGCAAGGAGCCCTTGGCCTCCAGAGCCACACTTTTCCCATCCTCTGTGAGATGTTTATCCACACCATCTCCCTTGTGTGTGTGTCTGCCCCGGCGGGTAGCGTGGCCTTTGGGACAGGAATCTCGGGCATCTCTTACTGAAAGTAAGAGGACTGCCATTCAGCCTTTCAGAGGGCCCCCTCCTTCCCTGTGATTGGACCGGGCTCAGCACTTGTCAGCCTCCTTTGGGACTCAGCCCTGTTCTGTTTTTGCTTTTCCTCTTCTTGACCAAAGCATGTGCCACTCGCTGTCTCTGAGGACCTCGTCTTTATGAAAAACACCTGGAATAAAACCACTTCTCACATGGGCACGTGCATCAGCGCCTTCCTTTCGATTCCAGAGCCAAGGCCTTCAGCGCCTCCCTCCCGCCCTCTATTCCAGAAAACTGAGCACGCTCAACTCTCACCTCCTCCTGCACTTAGTAGCTTGCTCCTCCACCTACGCCCCCTTCCGTGGGACCTCAGGGACTCCTGGACAACAGGCTGGCTGTCCTGGGCGAAGCCATGAGATGGGGCAACTGGCACGGGAGCCCAGGCTCTTGTGACCTCATCATGGGACCCTACTTTGGGGCTTCGAAGTGGAAACCAAGGGGCTTCTCTGAATGCTTGTCTTTCGGTTTCGCCAGCCCTTTCTCCTTCCCTAGGTGCCAGCTGGTCCCTCTGAACTGCCCCTCCTCTCCTCTGCCACACAAGACAGCAGCGGTAAAAATGCAGGTGGGGCAATTTTCCTAAGTAAAATCAGCAAAGTCATTCCAGCATGAGTCTTACCACCCTAGCCTTGTTTGCTCGGGGAGCAGATGCTCTATCTAATGTTTCCATAGAAACCAATGGAAAGCCCCGCTGTTTCTGTGATCAGAAACTGAACCTACTCAGGTAAAAATAAGCACGGCCTCGGCACACAGATGAACTGTAGTGGGCAGGCCAGCACGTGACTAAGCCTCCCCGGACACAGCCATTCCCACCCCCACCCTGACCTGGTCTCAGGGTGGCTCTTTTGGGATTCTCCAGAACTGACCACCAGACCCGATGGGCCCGAAGTAGAGCACTGGCTGGTGATGGTTCCGAGCACACAACGTGGCTACAGAGTCCGTCTGTCCATCATCCTCTCAAGGAGCTCAGCCCACGGCCCATCACTTTCTCGGGCCACCCTCCCGGCCTGGCTGAGTCAGCGTTCCTTCCACTTGGGTCTAGCTTTACTCCCACCCTTGAAGGGCTCTGGTGCTGGCTTCTCCTGAGTCGTGCTCTCTCTTGCCCTCCTCTAAGCCTCTCCAGAGGCCCGTTCTCTCTCTCATCCCTCTCTTTTTTTTCCCCTGGGAACTAAGGCTATCTGCTGTTAACCAGCCCCTGGAGGATTCAGTAAAGCCCCGGGGCTGGCCATTAACCACGAAAAGCCTTGGGCCTTATGTAACCCGAACCCATCAGAAAAAAGGAGTCTTCCAGAGCGCCCAGGGAGGGGAGGCAGGGCGGGGAGTCTTCGTGGGGCCAGCAGCAAGGGGTCCTCCGTCCCTGGCCTCTGCGACTTGCCTTCACAAAGGCTTCTCCTGGAGAGACTCCTGCCTCCCCTGGGATGGGTATCTCCGCTCACAGCTAGGAGAATATCACCCAGGCAACATCTCCATCCTCCCAGGGGTCTGGCGCCCCCAGGCCTGCGGAGGATGGTTTCCAGTGGGGCGTAGTCCTCTTCCCACCAAAGAAAAAGGAAAGGAGGCCTGGAGAGGAAGGGCAGGAGTTCACGGTGTCCACAGCTTTATCCTGGTGAATGTTCGCAGTGTCTGTGGAATTTCTGAGTCCCCTGCGACAGTCTTTTTCCTCTAGAATAGGAAGAGGGGGGGACCCAGGCAGCTTCTCTCACCTTAAGAGGTCTTCACAGTCAGACTCTTAACAAAGACCTTGCGGTGGAGCAGGGAGGGGCCACTCTGTCCTGACCTGGCAGATGGGCTGTGGGCAGCTGAGCTGGATGGAGTCTTTGGAGTGCTGGGGAGGGTGTAGCAGGAGTGGGGACCCAGAGACTCCCATCAGCCCAGAGCTATCCCAGTGTGCCACTAGCTAGCTGAAAAGTTACTTCATCTCCCAGCCTTGGTTTCCTCACCTGTGAAATGGGTTCACTCATAGCTCTTGAGGGTTTTTGTGAGGACTGCAAAGCACCCGGCCCTTTCTACTGCTTAGTAAGTGTATGTTATTGCTGCTATTAACAAGCATTTTCTGAGTGCCCCTGCATGTCAGGCACTTTGCCAGGGGTGAGGACAAAAATGTAAACAAGACAGAAACGTTCTAGAACTGTTGTTCTAGCAGAGGAGATGGACGATAACAGGCATGCGTGCGTGCTGTCTCTTCAGTCGTGTCTGACTCTGTGACCCTATGGACTATAGCCGGCCAGGCATCTCTGTCCGTGGAATCCTCCAGGCAAGAATATTGGAGTGGGTTGCATTTCCTTCTCCAGGGGATCTTCCCAACCCAGGGATTGAACCCAGGTCTCCTGCATTGCAGGCAGATTNCTCTTCAGTCGTGTCTGACTCTGTGACCCTATGGACTATAGCCGGCCAGGCATCTCTGTCCGTGGAATCCTCCAGGCAAGAATATTGGAGTGGGTTGCATTTCCTTCTCCAGGGGATCTTCCCAACCCAGGGATTGAACCCAGGTCTCCTGCATTGCAGGCAGATTCTTTACCATCTGAGGCACCAGGGAAGCCCGGACAGATACATAGGCACTAGATGATAAAACCACAGGGGAGGAGGGAGCTATGGGAGCACCAAGGAGGGGCTTGGGAGCCAGGAGTCATAACGCTTCCTGATTAGCTGGGCTCTACATTGACATGACCTTCTGGGTTTTACCTGTCTCGGGCCAGGTAAAGCGTGGGCTGGGTGAGGCCTGATGAAGCCAACTGGCCATACTAGCCCAGCTGGAGGAGGCTCAGCGGTGATTACCCAGCAGTCTTGAGTATTGCCCCCAGTGCACGCAGCACGGTGATGCTGTGGACCAGGCTATAATCAGAGAAGAATTCTAGATAGAACTACGGCAGCCACTTAAACCCAAACAGATTTGGGTTTAAACAGATTTGTCGTCTTCTTCTTGAGCCCGTGACTATTCCTCCAGGGCTCAGTTTTCTCAGTCTGGGGAGGGCCAAGGGAAGGTGGGAAGAGATGGCCTGGAAAATTCAGTGATCCTTATGTGGAGAGAATGAATACAAATGACCAGGGAGGTGTTCAGAAAGACTCGATTTCTTCTTGCTCTCTTGCTCCCTGGTTCCAGTTATCTCTGACCCCTCAAGCAATCTGAAAATCAGACCTGTATTGCAGCAATTCTTCTTTCAAATAAGTTGAGTGCCAAGGTGCATGCAGACGACCTGCTGGAATGGCCTGTGCTTGCTGGTGCGCTTGTGTCCAGGCTCCACATGGGTCTGCCGACTCCCAGTTTCACCTGTGTGACGACGGGTGCCCCGGCGACACTATGTCATCAACTTCGTCCTGCTCTGAAGCAGGGGGAGCGTGGAGGGGCAGCCGTGCCGGGGAGAGTCGGGCCAGCTGGCTGTAGACTGTGCACACTGAATGCCCTGGCCCCCAACCTCACTGCGAGAGGAAGAAGCCAAGGGGAAGGCATGCGGCCCCTTGGGCTCCCTGGGAGCCGCATGAATGTGGAGACCAGGTTTGGGGGCCAGAGCAGAGCTAGAACCGGCTCCCCCTCAAGGAGAAATGCCCCCAGCTGAGAGGGAGACTCCGGAACCAGGAGAGGAGTCAAGGGGCCTCGCTGGGGCCTCTTCCACCATCTGGGTAAGAAGCGGCTGTCAGCAAGCCAGGAGGCTCTCTGAGGCCCACGTGGCTTGAAGCCCCCCAGCCCTCTAGGGCAGCTGCAGAGCTCCAGGCTCCTCTGCTTCCGGTCAAGGGTGGCTCTAGCCCCGATGGACGATGGACGCTGCTCTCCAGAGCCTGTTCTCCCTAGGGGTGGGAGTGTCGGCGGTTGTTAAGGTGAATCAGGTCACAGTGAGAAAATGGGAGCTCCCACCCTCTGTCCCTCACCCTGCAATCCAACCAAACTGCCCTGTGTCCTGTTTCTGGAAGTTGTAGCTTGCCTTCTCTTGTTTATACTTTTGTGTTTCTTCTACCCTCTACTTATCCCCGTGGATCGAATGCTACCCCTTTTCCAGACAAATGCTGCTTCCATAAGGAAACTGCCCTACCTTCCACCTGCCTGAAACCGTCTCTCTGGCCTCTTTCTCCAGTATCTTGAATGTTCCTCTCTGGCTGCAGTGAGCACCTTCTTCCTTATGCCTCCTTAGGCCGGGGGATTTGTCTTCTCTCTTCTATTGATACTGAACTATAGGACCTGTGTCTGCTTGAGCCTTGCACTTCCCATAGCCGGATCGCAGAGCCTGGTTCTCGGACTCCCGGTAAATGCTGGCTTGTCCAATGAACGAAATGAAAGATTGTAGCTGGGTTTTGCTTGTTTTGTGAGTGATAAGGTGTTTTTGCATTTAGTAATCAGAACATTGCATTCAGAAAGCGCTCAATCTGTATTTGTTCATTTTTTCTCTCACTTTTAAAAGCTTGGCATCTTCACAGCTCCACGCTTCCTGCTTATTAGTCTCTGAGCCCCAAAATGAAACGTGGAGGACGCCGGGGGCTCACAGAATCGAGCATTTCCTGGGATCCCAGAACAGAATAGGGCTACCACGTGTTTTCTCATTTGGTGCCCACACTTCCGTGAGGTAGGTTCTGGTGTGACCTCTTTAGGGATGAGGCGGGGGGGCTCAGTCAGGAGAAGAAACTTGCCCAAGGACAAATAGCAAGGTTTAAACTCAGTCCCGCAGAAGTGCAGGTGGTCCCACAGACGAGCAGCATCTGCAACGTGTGGGAATTACTAGAAATGCAGACCCTTGAACTCCACCCAGACTATTAAATCAGAAATCCTGGGAATGGTGTTCAGCCACCTAAGTTTAACAAGCCCCTGGGGGCATTCTCATGCACACTCGGGTTTGAGAGCCACTGGTTTGATGACTGATATGGTTCCTGGTCTCCTCCTGGAGGGCGTGGGTTACCACCTGGCACCGAGGGTCAGAGAGTTGACACTGTGTGCGGCAGGCCCGGCCTCTGCTAAGCAGGCTGCAGAGCTCTGGGCTGTGATGGGTGACTCTGGGGCAGAGGGTGGGTGGGCACGAGCCTGGGCCATGGCTTGCCGCTGAGCCAGATGCCGCATGCCAACCTTGCTCTGTGTGATTTATGAGTTTCTTCCCAGTACCAACCACAGATGGCTGACTTGGTTACAGAAGAGTTTCTACTCCAGAAGATTCATTAATCAGGAAATCAGTGCTACACCTCCCAAGCCTACAGGATGGGTATACATTTTACCATGAGTTATACAATTAAGTCCTTTTTATGGATCAGCCAACTGATGACATTCATAGCCAGTGTGTGTGTGTGTGTGTTAGTCACTCAATCACGTCTGACTCTTTGAAACCCCATGGACGGTAGCTCTCCAGGCTCCTCTGTTCAAGGAATTCTCCAGGCAAGAATACTGGAGTGGGTTGCCATTCCCTTCTCCAAGGGATCTTCCCAAAACAGGGCCTGAGCCCGGGTCTCCCACATTACAAGCAGGTTCTTTACCATCTGAGCCACCAGCGAAGCCCCTCCATAGCCAATACTATTACTTATCCACCAGTGACTGAGTCACACATTTCAACTTCTTTAATCCAACAACTCTATCAGGTAGGTGTTTTATTATCACCCCATTTACAAACTAGGAAATTAAAGCCCAGAGAGGTTAACAAACCTGCCCAAGATTACCCAGCTAAGTCAGAGGTAGAGCCAGAATTTGAACTCATGAAGTCTGACCCAGGGTCCAGGCTTCTTCCTGCCCTTCACTGCCTTTCACATTTTAGTTTGTATCCTTGTACCAACTTCTGTATTTTTGTTTCCCCATCTTGCAGTTAAGGAAAGTAAGCTCCTTTGTAAAGCTCTCAGTCTTATCCCGGATCCCGAATTTTGTCCCCCTACACCCACATCCTTCCATGGCTGATTCTTAGATACCAAAGAGGTAGGGCGGGCTGGGGTTGGCTCTACTATCATCTTCTACAGATGTAGACACAGGTTGAGAGGCTGAGACACCCAGAGTCACGAGGTAGGAAACCAGGAGCCTCAGGAGACCTGAGAACACAACGACCCGTGATGCAGTGACGGGCACTTGCTGACGGCTCTGCCTGGTGCCAAGTGTCAGGAAGGTGAGACCCCCTGCAAGACCTAGCCCCCCAGGCCAGGGCTCTTTGCTACATACACTGTCTGCTGTCTCCTCGCATCCTGACCAGGACTACCTCCACGTGCTTTCCTGTCCTTAAGCGTCTTTGTTCTGCATTATTGATCCTTAGACGCTAGTCTTGTGCCTAGTCAGGTGGCACCTCCTTTTGCACACCAGACTCTGTGGCTTCGTCCAGCTGGGCTGAGGACTTGGTTCTTTGCAGAGCCCAGTAGGTTCAACCACAGTTTTCACTAGGCACCTGGGTCTTTGTGTGCTTATCAAGCAGCTGGGCTTATTTTAAATTTATAACCAAGTGTGTCCATCCCAGTGATTTCTTGGCTGGTATACTGTGCGACAGCAGGGGTGGAGAGGAGCGTCCCAGCCTGGCAGGAAGAGAACGACTGCTCCAGCTCTGGCTCAGCCCTTAATGAGCCAGGTAATCTCCAGCAAGCAGCTTAGGCTTCCTGAGCCTCAGGGTCCTCAACTGAAAAACGGGGGTGATGTAGGTGAAGGTCAAAGGAGAAGATGTCTGTGGTCAGGACCCAGACTAGAAAGCATGTACAGCCATCCAGAAATGATCGGTGAGTGTTTTTTTGACCCTGGAGCAGGCCAGAATGGCCAGACACCAAGGCTGTGGATTTCCCAGCTGCTGAGGACATTTTCCAGCCACCAGGAAAAGACCTAGCAGCTTATCTGCTGGGGCACATGGGAGAGGGAAGCCAACCAGGAAAAGAGGAGAAGCAGAATCCCAGCATCCACTTTGTTCCTGGCTGGACCTTGCTGATATGGCTCCAAAACCTTTCTGGTGGCACTTGCTTTGACCTTTGAGAAGTAGAGAAAGCCAATTCAGCAGCAGACTTATGTTTCAACAAGGATTTGAGAAGCTTCAGACTGGTGGGGAGGGCAGGATGGGAAGCCTGAGGGAGGGTTACGAAGCAGAAGCGGGGTTCCACCTGGTGTCCTCAGAGCAGAACTGCCCCTCTCATCGGCATCCCCTGGCTGACATGCACCAGGGCTCGCGGGGCATGCCGCTTAGAGCAGAGGAGATGGGGGCTGTGAAGACTGCCCTGGGCCAGGGTCCTCTGTCTGCGGAAGCCACACAGGGCACGGCCTCGCCACTCTCAGCAGGCCTGAGGGAGAGTAACAGGGCCACCCCTTGAGAAGACCCCACAGATCCTAACTGATGACACAGAGAAAGCCCCTGTATCATTGTTGGGAGGCCGCTTCCCAGCCCAGGGTCCGCTCTGCCCGGTGAGGCGGCACGCTGAGAGCCTGTTGCCTGGCTGTTCCTCTGGCTAGCTGGGCAACCTGCCCCAAGTCACCGCACCTCTCGGAACCTCAGTCCCCTGCCTGGTAAAACAGTGATGAAACGACCTGCTTCTGAGGGATGTAGTGAGAGCTGAATGAGGTGACATTTGCGAATGGACCGGAATTAACAAAGAAAACGGGGCATGGCGGTTACAGGGGCGTCCAAAGCCCGTGAGGTAAGAAGTGTTAGTCTTGTTTGCAGCTGGACCCCCAGAGTTTGATGCAGGGGATGTGATCCATAAATGTCTGTAAATGAATGAATGAATGAATGAATGAATGAGTGCAGCTCTGTGTGAGGCAAACAAGTCTCCCTGGGAAGCCCTTGATTCCATCCTCAGCCCCAGCCCTGGTCCAGGTTTCCCAGGGCTCCAAAAGGGCGCATGTGTTCAAGATGGGTATGTGTCAGAATTGCACACTTCGCTGGCAGAGGAATCTGGGCAGGCCCTGAACTGAGAGATGGACAAAGGATGCAATTCATGGGCAAGAATGCTGGGAACTTCCCTGAGATTCTCCACCTCCATCCCTAGCCGCTGGGGGAGGAGCCTTCCTAAAGGTTCCTGAGGGTCCATATTTCCTCCTTTTACTTTGAATCAGGGTTGTATTCGAATCGCCTGATTTTCTTACATTCCCACTGGAACGCGCAAACTGCAGGAAGATAAAGACAGTGCCTAGCACATGGTAGACGCTCAAGAAACGCTTGTTGAATGAATGAACAAGAGCAAGAAGTCTGCTGTTCTCTCTATTCTGAGAGACTAGTCTTAGCAGGGTTTGGGGGTGGGGCATGTCAATTGTTCTCAGCTTTCTTATATAATATGGTTATTGACTTGGGTTTTCAAGGAACCAGGCGAGGTTTGACCAGTGAAAACACTGTTTCAGCAGGCACAGGGAGACCCAGTATTTGCAAGTTAATGCCAAATCAGTGCTTGATTAAACAGACAATGAGTGTGAGAACAAGGATAATACAGCAGAGATAATGCAGCAAATTCAGATGGGGATCACCTACCTTGTTAGAAAACTGCCTTACATACTAATGAACTCATTAAAGGCTAAGTCAGTGAAAACTGCAGCTTTGGGATTAAGGTTTTAGTTTAAACTGCCAGCAGAGAGAAGCTGACAAAGGCTTCTCTGTGGTCAAAGCCCTGGTCTTCTTGAAGCCTTTGCCCAGGGCCATGTCTCAGCTCCTGGTGTTGGAGTCCTTAGTTTATTTGCATACAAATTGCAAACATCTACAAAGTCTTTGCTCAAGCAATTTTTAAGTAAAATATTATTGCTTCCCTGAAGGATATAATTCCTTGGTTTTTCTCCTCAATATTCATCTCACTTAGCAGTCACTCACATTGACCCAGATTTTCCACCCTGGGAGTGTACAGGAGTCGGGGGGAGCCAAAGGAAGGTGGAGCAAAGAAAGGCGTGGCTGGTCGGGCCATGGAACCCGCTTTACAGAACATGCAGGACAGGACTTCCGTGGTTCTTTTTTAAAAAGATTTTTAATGTGGATCATTTTAAAATCTTTATTGAATTTGTTAACATTATTGCTTCTGTTTTTTATGTTTTTTGGTTTTTCAGCCTTGAGGCAGGGAATGAACCCATACCCACTGCACTGGAAGGAAGAGTCTTAACCACTGAACTGTGAGGTAAGTCTCCAGACCTAGGTGTTTTAAGTATTATTTCATTTGATTCTCAAGCCAACTCTTTGGGAGTTGACCTTATCATTATCGCCATTTGTAAAGAGGAAATCAAGTTTAGGAGATGTTATGTGAGTCGTGCTCAAGGTCACAGAGCTAGGAAACAGCAGGACCAGGACTCCAAGAATGACTGGCTCCAGAATGATATCCTTGAATCATACTATCTCTGTAAATCACTTACCCTTTACAGAGCTCTAAATGTACCAAGCAGTCACCTAATGCATAAACTGTTAAGAATCTCAAAAACAGTGACAGCAGTGTGGGGTCTTTCTAAGCATAGCTCCCTGAACAACTGCACACACTGCACACCCATAACGCTGGCCCTGGGTCAGGGTTCTGGGTGGAAACATGTCTGTTTTGTCTTGGAACCGGGCATTAAGTCTGGCACATGACAGACATTTAGACTGTTGGTTAACTGAACGAAGCAATGCAATAAATATTCATCTACTACTACATACCAAGCCATGCTCTACGCACAGGGAATATAGCAGTGAGCAGTACTTACAAGGTCCCTGACCCCCCAGGGCATACATTCTAGAGGAAGAGAACAACAAGTAACCCACAAGATGTATCAGATTATTCAGAGATGCTGATAGGTGTTACATATAAGTAAATAGGGCCTATGTGACTGAGTTACTAGGAGGGTAAAGGCTTCTATTAAATAGAACAGGAGTTGGCACTGATGCAAGATGTGAGTGCTAAGAGGCAGCCAGAGGAAGAGCGTTCTGGCAGAGAGGGTAGTGAGTGCAAAGCCTTTCACTTGGCCAGAATGAAAGAACCACGTAACTAGGGGGACGCACCTGTACCGAGGTTTCCTGTGTGATGAGCTAGAATCCTGAGCTCTGCCTGCTGCCTTCCTGTCTGTCTCATTTTGTTCTGCTCTCCCTTTCCAGTTACTTTGCCAGTGTTTACTCCACTGTTGTTTTTTTTTGGACTATGCTGGGTTTTTGTTGCTGTGAGGGTTTTCCTCTAGTTACGGCGTGCAGTGGCTACACTCTAGCTGTGGTGGTGGGTGCAGTGGTGTCTCTTGCTGTGGAGCATGAGGTCCAGGATGCGCAGGCTTCTGTGGCTGCGGCATGTGGGCTGAATGCCTGCAGCTCAAGGACTTTTAGAGCATAGGCTCAATAGTTGTGGCACATGGACTTAGTTGTTCCTCAGCCTGTGGGATATTCCCAGATCAGGGATCAAACCCGCATCTCCTGCCTTGGCAGGTGGATTCCTTACCACCAATCCATCAGGGAGACCCACCAGTCTTCTCTGAATCCCTCAAATNACTATAATGATTACAAGCACTTTATCAATCTGTTTTTTCTAACTTTAGCATTACAGTGAAACCACATCTTATCCAGAGATTAGACTCAAACATTAAAGGTGTAAGATAAACTGGCAATCTAAAATTAGTATATACAGTTAATGTTACCCTAAAAAATCCATTATTCACTCAGTAGGTGACTCACCATAAGAGGCTGTGTTATACTAAAATATTGTATTTTTAAGCACTAGAATCACAAAATAGCTGGAGGATGATGACACAGGAAATGTGAATATGCCTAAAGAACAGCAGACCCTTTCGTCTTCCGTCTCGCCCTCACTGGGGAGCATGCTTTTGTTCGCGGGTCTACCTCAGGGTTTCTCAACTCTGGCACTATTGCATCAGGGGCTGGAAGATCCCTTGTTGCAGAGGCTGTCCTGCGCACTGAAAGACGGCAGTATTCCCAACCTATTCCCAGTAAATACTGCACTCCCACGCCCTCCTCCCAATGTGTGACAACTAAAAATATCTCCAGAACATTGGTCTGTTGAAAGTATAACCCCCCCCTTTTTTTTGCCAAGTGTGTAAGGTTCACTAAATTCAAATATGATGTAACCTCACTGTAAACCCAATGCTAAATCAAACTATTTATAATCTTCAGGAGATGGTGAAGGGCAGGGAAGCCTGGTGTCACAAAGAGCTGGACACAACTGAGCGACTGAACAACACAGTCTTCTCTTCTGCTGTACTGGTTTTTAATAAAAAACAAACCTCTTAAGAACAGGAACCAAACGTTCTGAAATGATCAGACTTTTTAATGACCAACAAACTGCAACTGAAATAGCTATGTAGAGTTTCTGAAAAAGCACTGCCCCCTCCCAAACAGAACTTTGAACACAATGTGATTAACAAAGGGATTTCTCATACTCCTCCCTCTCCACCAAGAAGCAAGTCATTCTGAATAAAAGTCTGAGAGGGTCTGAGAGAAAGCTTGATGGCAAGATGGAAGGTAATTCTCACCTATAAAGACCTGGACACAGCCATGGCCTTTCCTAAACAGTGATCAAAAGTCAGAGAAAACAGAATGTTAGATTACTGGTTATCTAAAAACCACCAATAGTTCCAATGGCTCTTATGTTGAGAAAAAAATAACTTTATAGAAACTATACTGACATTCCTGCAAAAGGACCTGTCCCACATACTAGCCAGACCAGTTGCTACTACATTAATTTTCTTCTTATTCTAATAAGAAATAAAGACCAATTTACTTAAGAGTAAAGATGAAAATGGCTATACAGTATGCTGCTTTTTATATTTACCCTTAAAGTGAAACTGCACTAAGTTTACTATTCTTAATACTTACTGCCCAAAGACAAGGCTTAAAAATTAGGAACAAGGAATAGCTAAATTTACAAAACTGTAAACAAAATTATCAGATCTTTCCTTCTTCTGAACAGATTTGGTCCTGCATTCCTTAGGTTACTCTTTCTTAGGGGAATGACCAGTAATAAATAAATCAAGCAATAAACAGGAATCTATATATCTATTGATATTTGCCACAACAGAAAAATAACATTGTGAAACCTAAAAAAGAAAGTTATGCAGAATTACCTTAATGATATCCTATTTTGTTTACCAGTTATGATTCACTCTAAAGAAGAGTTAATTTGTTAATCTGTTTTTTAAAGTCTCACAAACATGAACCCTAAGAACAGTCATTCTACTGTTACAGAAATACTACAATACAATGCATCTCTCAAACTACCAAAAAANTGCAGAATTACCTTAATGATATCCTATTTTGTTTACCAGTTATGATTCACTCTAAAGAAGAGTTAATTTGTTAATCTGTTTTTTAAAGTCTCACAAACATGAACCCTAAGAACAGTCATTCTACTGTTACAGAAATACTACAATACAATGCATCTCTCAAACTACCCAAAAAAGAAAAGAATAAAAGAAAAGAAATTGAACCAATATTTAAGACTTTTGAACCAGTATTCACTTTAAATACAAATTCCAATTTTCAATTCTACACGAAATGATAAAAAATTATCACCGATAATTGCTCAATGATAATGAGGTGTTCATATTAACTGCTGTCATATCCCCAGATTTTAATCTAAGCATTTAAAAATAATACCAAATAAAGGCAGAGAAAGAAGGAAACTCCGAAGTGAAATGACTTGCTCAAGGTCACAATGCTAGTTAAGACAAGAACTGGAAATCCAATCTCCTAATTCCCAGTCCTCCTTGGGAGACTATGTTGGGTCAAACACTAACCTATCTCAATCCAGAAAACTACGACCTGGAAAAGTTCCTTGTTAACAATAGCTGCATGATCTGTTAATCTGCAGCAACCAGAAAACGGAAACTGAAGTGTGGAAGCAACCACGAGTCCTTGGAATCCTTGTGAGCATCTCCTTTTTGCAGATTACAAAACACAGACAACACAAGCCAAAAAAAACAACCCTTCCCACCCATTCCACTCAGATTCTAAGGAAAGTGGACCCTGAGCTGAATCTATCTTTTCAGCTTCCAGACCCAAGACTATAAGTAAAGATAAGCACAAGATGGATGGCTGGAGGGGGAAGGGAACACCAAATCGGCCCCTAAAGGTCTTAAAGTCCTTATTTTTTCAAAAAAGGCAGAGCCCAGAAAAACAAAAGGGAGTATGGTCGGGAAAGCACGCTACAAAGCAAAGATGTTCCCTCTCGGTCCACACGGGGGATGCAGTATTCAGTATTCAATCTGTCAGCTTCGGGACGGAATTGTCAAACATCCCTCGGCCATTGTTCCTATAGTAGGCTGGGGCGTTTGGAGGGAAAGGGCAGCACCCCCATGCCTGCCTCTACCAAGCAGCAATCGGAAGAAAGAGCAACCTCCGCAACGCACGCCTCGCCCGAGCCAGCAGGCTGGCGCGCAACAGCGGGGCGGCCC
>SJYA01001562.1:1189637-1328876 GCA_006410615.1 Neotragus moschatus | reverse complement strand
CCCGGGACCCACGGCCTAGCGCCAGGCCCAGTGTCTCCGCGGCGGGAAGGAGAAGGGTCGACCCACAAGCTGGAGGGACGAGCAGCAGCACGCTCGCGCTGGATGGGGTGGGGAGATATATGGGCGGGGGTCGCTCCGGGGGGGTTAGGGGTTCGGGGAGCCGTTTAGGCCTTTCTCACCATCGCGCCAAAGTCTCCCGCTGCAGCCGATGCCGACTCCGCCGCCGCCGCACACGAGCTTACCCGCAACGCCGCCAACAGCCAATCCCCGCGAGAGGAGCCGCCGGAAGTCGTCAGAGGCGCACCGCGAAAGAACCTTTCGGACCATAGAGGCTCACAGATTTCCGGCGGCTAGAGCAGAGAGTGACTCTGTTTCAGCCATCTTGGATAAGGGAAAGGAAGCACACAGGAAACGTATCGGAACTTGAAAATGAAGCACTTGTTTCGAGACATGATTTTCGGTACTCGCGTTATTAGATGCGCGGCTAAAGTAATCACCGGTATAGGCAGTGACACAAGCTATCTTTCAGTGGCCCCACTCAAAAATGGCGGCTGTATAAGAACCCTGGGGCATAGGTCGGTTGTAACCCCGGAAGTACCCTTCTAAAGGAGGGGGCTGAAAGGCAATCCGGAAGTGGATGTAATGAAGAGGTGCCACTTGGCGGCCATGGCAGCTGTAGTATCGGTGGCTCCGGGTCAAGGCCCCTCGGAGTGGAGTAACACGGGCAGCACTGGGTATAGAGTAGAGACAGCTTTGTATCAGCTTCACTGCTGAACCCCACGACCCGCCATTACCGGCCTGCAGGACGCCTTTCCTCACTCTAGACTCTGAGGAGAGTTTGCCGTGATTGGTGGGCTGGTCCCGGAGCTGGGGGGGCGATCACCTGCGGGGGTGCCCCAGGGAGATAGGGGAGCAGGGAGAACGAACTAGTTCACTTGGGTTTTCGTCCTTTTCTTGCTGCCACCGGGAACATTGCTTGTGGAGGAAATAGGCCCATTGTGCTGTCCGTATTCCGACGATTGAACCAATAGCTCCTTCGTATAATTTCCCATTGACTTTTCATCTCTGTTAACCCATGGGAATCCAGTGACTGGTATATGAAAACTTACGGGCTGGGACCTAAGATTGCTGAAAGTTGTCTCTAGTATCAGCAAAAAGAGGGCTCTTTATAGATACGTTCAAGAGAGAAGTGCCTCGTGAACGCACCTGTCGGTGGGGAGGACGAAAGAACTGGAAAGTCCACCTGTTCTCTTGGAACAATCACACGTGTTTAAGGACCTGAGCTCCCGAAAAATTATAGACTAGTGGTATTGGATGAATAAAGAAGGCAGAATGGATGATTTCATCTCCATTAGCCTGCTGTCTTTGGCTATGTTGGTGGGATGTTACGTGGCCGGAATCATTCCTTTGGCTGTTAATTTCTCGGAGGTAAGCGCTCAATTTTCTATTTTCTATCAGCTGTCGGGATGGCAGCTAAGAGTAGTGAGAATTGAAAGAGAAGCTACTTCCCCATTTAATAGCAGAGCTAAAGGTCTTCTTAAGGATGACTTTTTTCAGAAGATGGAAAACATTTAATAATAGAAAGAAACCTCTTATTTAGCAGGAGTTCTTAACGGAGAGGGGTAGGGACGGGGAGTGGTGGATCCACTGAAGATCCTTGGATACTCTGAACTTCCTGAAATTGCATATCAAAATTTGGGACTCTACGTTTTCCGGGAAAGCACCGTAATGTTATTTTGATACCCAGAAGTTTCAAAGAATCAAGGTTCTGGATTGCTGTCAAAATATACATGAAGAATATTGTTTGTTCATATGAGCTGAAGTCAATATAATTTCTTTTTGAGAAAATCAGGCATAGCTTTTTGGGAAAAGTTGTGTTTTTTTTGGCGGGGGGGATACCTGTAAGTAAAATGAAGTAAGGAAAAAAACTAGATTGTTCTTAACTCAAACTTCCTTTTAGAGGAGACCATTGGATAGGTTTTTGAAGTTGTTTTCAAATCTATTTGCTTAGAAATGAATTTTTTTTGTTAGTATGGTTTGACATTTTGTTTTAATTTCTTTGGTTCTTTATTATCACTTGAACGAACATTAACAGGGAAGAAGTATAGATGGAAGCATTGTTCAGTGAAAGTGCGGATGGATCCTTTGGGCTGCTGTAAGGAGTTCCCGGCTTGCACAGTGCTCAAAGATGAGGGAAGGAAAATTACTGCATTCAGGGTTTCTTAAGTATACCTTGATATTCAACAGTAAGATAGCGTCAATGTCAGTCCTGAAAGTGCTTTCAAAGAAAATGGAAGTGGAGAATGGTCTGGAGTAAAGGAAAGGTATAGATGAGCCGTGAGGTAGGCCTTGAGGTAACCTGAGGGAAGAGAAGGCATTGGTGGTAAAGAAAATAGCCTGTGGGTGAGAAAAAAGTTGGGACTAGGTGTTATGAGTTTGAGAAATAAACCCCACAGACAGATAGAAGGGGAACTTGAATTGCTACTGCTCCTTATCTGTTTCCTTTTTGTTTTTGGTTTTTTAAGCATCTAATGATAGCATTGAGCTACAATTTTTTGAGCATATATATTATCTAATTTCATTTTTTAAAAAAGTGAGGTACAGATGAGGAGACTGAGACTTAAATTATGTAACTTGGGCAAGTTTATGAAATGTGTTAGAATCAGGGCTAATCTAGATTATTCTGGCTCAGAACAGTTCTTAGCCACTCTGTCCCCTGAGGCATAGTAGTCCATATGCCAAATCTAGCCTGCAGNGCATTGAGCTACAATTTTTTGAGCATATATATTATCTAATTTCATTTTTTAAAAAAGTGAGGTACAGATGAGGAGACTGAGACTTAAATTATGTAACTTGGGCAAGTTTATGAAATGTGTTAGAATCAGGGCTAATCTAGATTATTCTGGCTCAGAACAGTTCTTAGCCACTCTGTCCCCTGAGGCATAGTAGTCCATATGCCAAATCTAGCCTGCAGACATGTTTATTTGTTTGACTGCACCGGGGCTTAGTTGTGGCTTGCAGGGTCTTTAGCTGCAGCATGTGGGATTTTTTTTTTTTTTTTCAGTTGTGTCATGTGGGATCTAGTTCCCTGACCAGAGATCAAACCCGGGCCCTCTGCATTGGAAGCATGAAGCTTCAACCACAGGGCCACCAGGAAAGTCCCTGGATTTACTTTAGTTTAGCAGAGTGTCGATTTTATTATTACTGTTTTTTTTGTCTTTATTCTTCAAAGTAACAATTGGCTAGAGCTGAGTAGTGGTAGATTGTCATGGTCCTTCTTGGCTGTGAAGCCTGCTTCACTCATTTGAGCTACCTGCCTGCCCAGTACTTTGTGCTGTCTCTCCTCTGACTAAATCATGGGAAAAAAGTAAGAGTTTCAGTTGCTCAGTCGCGTCTGGCTCTTGGCAACCCGTCTGGCTCTTGGCAACCCCGTGGACTGTAGCCTGCCAGGCTCCCCTGTCCATGGAATTCTCCAGGCAAGAATACTGGAGTGGTTTGCCATTTCCTTCTCCAGGGGGTCTTCCTGACCCAGGGATTGAACCTGGGTTTCCAGTACTTCAGGAGGATTCTTTAACACTAAGCCACCAGGGACTGAGTCTTCTAATTACATTAGAATTGAGTTGACATTATTAGGGCTGACATTTGTGAAGTTTAAATTGGTTTGTATATTTAAAGCCTCAGTCGAGATAACACTTATGAAGAATTATAATTAATTCAAATAAAAGACTGATAAAACTTTTTATTTCTATAAAATTCCTAGACCTTTTCCAGTTTCAGTATTTTCTCAAACTGTCTTCAGTGATTTTTGCAATATGCAGGCATATGCTATCCTCTTTTCTCACTGAAGGAAATGTGTCCATGAGTAGTGTAATTAGGCCATTAATAAAGATAATTAGTATGATATGTCACTTATGGCTTTCTAAATTGATGGTCAGGTGGTCTTTTTCCAGCTGTAGTTCTTGAAATGCTATAACTCACCACTCATATCTGTTCGTTATTACACCAGGACCAATGCATTTTGAGCTGTTAAGATAAAAAAATTAAAGTTATATATAACTTAGTCAAAGACATTTTAGAATCCAGCTGGTGATTTTTGTCTCCTATAAATTAGTATTTTTTTCAGACATTATACTATTATTATAAATCAATGTATCATGAAGCTAGTAGATAATAAATCTGTAAAAACTGAACTTCATTCATGAAGACCAAGAAACAGAGTTTCTATCCTTAGAGAATAGCTCCCCAAATTCCTACATTGACTAAACAATTTTTCTTTTTAAGGAAGTGTAGCTTTTCTTCTGGAGAAGGCAATGGCACCCCACTCCAGTACTCTTGCCTGGAAACTCCCATGGACAGAGGAGCCTGGTAGGCTGCAATCCATGGGGTCGCTGAGAGTTGGACGCCACTCAGTGACGTCACTGTCACTTTTCACTTTCATGCATTGGAGAAGAAAATGGCAACCCACTCCAGTGTTCTTGCCTGGAGAATCCCAGGGACGGGGGAGTCTGGTGGGCTGCCGTCTATGGGGTCGCACAGAGTCGGACACGACTGAAGCGACTTAGCAGCAGTAGCAGCTTTTCTTTGGGACTGGAGTTATTATAAATAAAAGGACCAATAAGTCAAATTTATCTTGTATTAACTTTCATTTATATGAGAAGATATGGTTTTCATTCATATTCTTAATCTAACTACTACTTTGTCTTTCAGCACTTTTTTCTTCAGAATTTCTCAGAGCAGGAACAAAAGATCAATAAAGCCATTAGTGATGGCAGGATTAGTATTTAGAAAAGAAATAAAGTCAAGTAGTCTGAAATTACTGTAGCAGTGGTATCTGTCTCTCATATCTGACCATCACGAGGTATGTGTGGCATTGATTTCTTAGTCACTTTCTCCAACATGCCTTGTCCCCAACCAACTTTCTTGACTAATGGTTTTGTAACTTCCTTATGCCTAAATGGGGCTTCACAGATAGCACTAATGGTAAAGAACCCACCTGCCAATGCAGGAGACATAAGAGACTCAGGTTTGGTCCCTGGGTTGGGAAGATCCCCTGAGGAGGGCATGGCAACCCACTCCAGTAATCTTGCATGGAGAATCTCACAGACAGAGGAGCCTGGCAGGCCACAGTCCACAGGGTCACAAAGAGTTGGACACTACTGAAGTGTTTCAGCACACATGTATGCCTAACTGATTTCTAAAATAAAGGAACAAAATCTCTGATTCTCAAATGCATTTATAAGTGACGGATAAGATATTTTTTTCTTCAGCATATGAGCAGGAGAAAAATTAAACTTGTAAAAGCAGCTGAAACATGCTTTATACAAATGAGGTTTTGTTGGATAAAGGAATTGGACACACTAGCAACTACATTGTGTTTTTAAGATTCAGATGTTGAGCAGTTTTCTTTGGCTCTAAGTGAAAATGCTATAGAAGTAGGTTGAGAACCTGTAACTTAACATTTTGTTGTTGTTGTTTAGTCGCTAAGTCATGTCTGACTGTTTTTGTGACCCCATGGACAGGAGTGGGTTACCTTCTCCAGGGGACCTTCCTGAACCAGGGATCAAACCTGCACCCGCTGCATTGCAGGCAGGTTATTTACTGCTGGGCCACCTGTGCAACATTACCCAGGATAACCGCAGCTCATCAGGTGCCCTGATGGGTGAAGTTCAGATGGCTAGAGTGAGATTTTAGATCAGTGATCTGAGGATTATCATTTACCTGAGCATGTCTCCTCTTTGTAATAGAGCTGGTAACAGAAAGCAAAGCATTTGCCCAGAGCTCTAGGGCAGCACTCCTCAAACTCTGGTGCTTGACTTTATCTTTAACTTCCATTCCTTTGCAGAGCAGTATACTTGTGAAAATAAAATGGAAAAAAAGGCATACAAAATACAAGCCCAGATCCAGTATCGTGAGATTTAACAGACATATAACTACTCCTGTAGTTGTAAAGATCATATTGCTATAAAATGTTTCAAAGACTTTCTCTCACGTTGTACTTGGTGGTGGTGGTTTTAGTCGCTTAGCCATGTCTGACCCTTTGTGACCCCATGGACTATAGCTCACCAGGCTTCTCTGCCTGTGGGGTTTCCCAGGCAAGAATACTGAAGTGGTTGCCAATTCTTTCCCCAGAGGATCTTTCTGACCCAAGCATCGAACCTACGGGTCCTGCCTTTCAGGCTGCCTCCTGCATTGGCAGGCGGATTCTTTACTACAGCCTATATTTGTTGCAGACCATTTTGGATTATAATGCCACATTTTTTCATGTGTTAAAACAGTATAGGTCCATAGATATCCAGATATCCAGATGAAAGTAGTGTTACTCCTATCTCAAAGTTTTTAAGGTAATTAGTAATGCACTTATTTCGAAAGGAACTGTCTGAGACAGTGTAGTTCAAAATCAGTGTTGTGCAAACTGTTTAATATCCAATTCTCTTCTGTTAAATGGCCTTGTGGGATTGTTGTAAGGATGTAAGGAAATAACATAAGCACAGGGCTTAACAATATATCTAGAACATAAGAACTTAGGATATTTTCAGTATTGATTGTGAAAACTTTCTAAAGATTTTCATTTTTATAACTTCTTTCTACCCAGGGATTGAACCCAGGTCTCCCGCATTGTAGGCAGATGCTTTACTGTCGTCTGAGCCACCAAGGAAGTCCTCTAAATTATAATTTTAAAACCTTTTCTTTTGGAATAGACTTCTAGTAATGGGTAAACTCCTCCCTTCTCTACCCCAGATCATGAAACCTCTCTGCAATTTGGAATCCGAAAGGTCTTGCTTCGGGGTTGGCTTTCCAGGTCACCATGGATTTTTTTTTGGAGAGGCCAAGGCTTTTCCACTGGTCTCCCTGCTGTATAGTATTTTTCTCAGTATTTAACTTTTTAGTCTTCTTTTTGTTAATCTTTTCTGGTTCAAATTATTTTATGTTTTTCATTTCTTAATTGAACCCTAATACAGCTAAGGTAATGGGTCATAAGGACTTCCCAGGTGACTCAGTGGTAGAGAATCAGCCTGCCTATGCAGGAGAAGATCCTCTGGGGGAGGAAATGACAACCCACTCCAGTATTCTTGCCTAGGAAGTCCCATGGACAGAGGAGCCTGATGGGCTACAGTCCATAGAGTTGCAGACACAACTGAGCACGCACACACAATGGGTCATAAAATCATATAACTACTGAGACTGAACAGTAAATCAGCCCTGGAGTGAGATAAAATGGTTCACATGTCACGATGTGTGGCAGCTGGCCTCCAGGATCAGTGCCTAGGGGTCTCAGGGAGCCATGAGAACTGTGGCCAGTTATGGCACAGAAGAGCAGGTGTCATTTGATGCCACCAGCCCTGGCATTGCCAAATCTTCCTGCTTTTTAGAAGTTGAAAATATTGATTCTTCCAAATCTTATACTTTGGTTGCTAATTCAAGTATTATTACACTGCTGTGTGGGTCAAAAACACCTATGTTTATGAGCTGCCAGTCTCAAACTTCTGGGCTGGACTGCCAATTCCTAAGCTCTCTGTGAAGTAAAGAGCAAACTAGCAATAGAAGGGGAGGGACAGTAAGTAGAGGAAACAAGTCACAGCATGACATCAAATGGGGGACTGAAAAAATTTCAAATTGCTACAAAACCTCAAAGCACCATTGCTTAGAACCACTTTGAAAAGGGGAAAACGTCTCTATCTGCATATTAAGGGCACTGTGCTCTCTAATCCCACAGTATAATAACAATAGCTACAATATCAATTTATGTGTTAAGTTCTGCTATGATTTTAAGAGTGACCTTAAAAGGGAAGAGCCTCAAGCTTTGTTAAGTTCAAAGCCACTATTTATATACCCTCTAAATAAAAAATATTTAAGCCTAGCTGTATAATTGAGGCTCTTTGTAGAAAATTTGTAAAACATGATAATGTGTGAAAGGAAAATATTATCCCACTGGAGAATCACTAGTAACATTGGTTAGTAACTAGTTAGTAACTAGTAGCATTGTTTCTTTGCATTCATTTTTTTTTGCATGTTTGCATTTTTAATATGGTTGATTATGTAGTGTGTATGTGTGTGTGTGTGTGTGTGTGTGTGTGTGTACACACATATATATATTTGCATTCCCTCTTCTTTTACCTTGTATTCTTTTCATTAAAAACATGTCCTAGGCACTTTTGGCCTTATTTGGCCACACCTTGTGGCTTGTGAAAACCAGAGTTTGAACCGGAGCCCCTGGACAGTTAAAGAATGGAATCCTAACCACTACACAGCCAGGGAATTCCCTCTAGGCACTTTTTCATGTCTTCATTGCATTCAGTTATTTTATATACAGAAATTCTAGATTATGCATTTGTTTTCAAGTTTTTGCCATGATACTGTTGGGTTTTTTTTAATGATAATATTGTTGAATGGATATTTTTGTGTGTAATGCTATGACCACACTTCAGATTGTTTCGTCAGGAGTAGAATGACAGGATTAAAGAGCATAAATATCCTCAAGAAGAGTCTCAGTCTATATTACCAGGTTTTCTTAATGTATTTTTTCCAACAAATGCAAATGACACTGTATTCTCACAAATACTGAGTACCATCATTTTTAATTTTTAAAATTTTGCTAATTTGATCCAAAATCACTGCAGATGGTGACTGCAGCATGAAATTAAAAGACACTTACTCCTTGGAAGGAAAGTAATGACCAACCTGGATAGCATATTAAAAAGCAGAGACATTACTTTGCCAACAAAGGTCCGTCTAGTCAAGGCTGTGGTTTTTCCAGTGGTCATGTATGGACGTGAGAGTTGGACTGTGAAGAAAGCTGAGCACTGAAGAATTGATGCTTTTGAACTGTGCTGTTGAGAGTCCCTTGGACTACAAGGAGATCCAACCAGTCCATTCTAAAGAAGATCGATCCTGGGTGTTCTTTGGAAGGAATGATGCTAAAGCTGAAACTCCAGTACTTTGGCCAACTCATGCGAAGAGTTGACTCATTGGAAAAGACTCTGATGCTGGGAGGGATTGGGAGCAGGAGGAGAAGGGGACGACAGAGGATGAGATGGCTGGATGACATCACTGACTCGATGGACATGAGTCTGAGTGAACTCTGGGAGTTGGTGATGGACAGGGAGGCCTGGCATGCTGCGATTCATGGGGTCGCAAAGAGTCGGACACGACTGAGTGACTGAACTGAACTGAACTGAACTGAACTGAATGAATTTGATAGAGAAAAATTATCTTTTTCTCAGTTCAATCAAACTTCTTGTGTATTAATAATATTCGTTGTCAGTGTTTTCCCAGGTCTTTCCCATGCATCGGTGTGTTTTTGTTTTTGTAGTCACATTGAGCAGTCTTATGAGACTTCGTTTTATTTTTAGAAAGGACTCATACAAAAAGAAAAGCAAGTTGGTCTTGTTTTCTGAGATTGAAGGAAGTAGCATCAATGGAGTATTGTTTGTTATTACCTCTATGCAAATAAATTTAGGAAAGGGAAACCTTTATGCCACTGGCATAATGGTAAAGAGGCAGCATTGTTCACTTGAACTTCCATCCAAGTATCTGGGTTTTGTATTGTGATTCTTGTGGAGGAGGGACTTAGAAGCATTTACTGCATGTTCCCAGTGAGGTCGGAGGTAAGTGCTAGTGACAGCTACCCTGTATTAAGTGTGCTAACATCATATGCCTACATGATAGTAGTAGTAGTGGCAATCCTGTCTTCCCAAGAACGATATTGAACTTGCTTAGTGTCACGGAGCCATGGCTTAGAGGCAGGAAGCTTTTAGACATCTTGTCTCAGTTGTCAGGACTTGAAGAATCAAGTTCACATTTGAGTTTTCTTGATTATTGTTACTATTACTGTCACTTAGCAGCAGATCATGAGGTAGGTAAACTGACATCAGGAAGTGTCTCCTTGAAGCAGGTTTATTTGTAAGAATATGGAGAAAGCCTTTATTGCTTCAACAAGAGTTACTTTGTGCCCTGTGATATTTCATCCCTTCAGTGCTTACAGCTTTGAAGGGATCAGTCTTATAACAGGAGATGCATCTTTCATTTTTTAGGAAACTGCAGTTGATGTTTTTCAGTACAACTTGAGCATGATATAAGGGAGATTGAAATAAACAGTCTTCAGTATTAAAAGCTTTTAAAATTATTGGCATGTATTTAGTTGAACCAAGCAATTTATTGACTGTTTCTGTGAGCAAGGAAAGAAAAACCATTTAACTACCTTGGTATCTGCCAAGAAAACTAAATTGACTTCAAAGCTTGCGCTACGCTTATAGCTCAATGGCACTGAGTACAAACTGCTGTTTTAATTAATACTTCCGGTCAGTCCTTTGGCTTAGTCAGCTACAGACGTGAAGTTGTAAAATGAGATGACACCAGACAAATGGCATTGCACAGTTCATGCCTCTCTTGAGCAAATATTTCACTTGTTCAACAGATATTATTGCTTTGGGAACTCTTTTCATCTTGAACCACACGTGAAATTTGTACTTCTTCATTTAAATATAGCTTTTCAGTGATTTTCCATAAGCAAAGGAGAGAACTTGTCAGCATTTTGACTTTGACGTGTACGCTGTTCTGAGATTAAATAACAAGCTGTGAAGTTGTGTGAAAGAATACAGCTGTACAAATAACATGGAGCCACATCTCAAGTGCTTGAAATAAATTGAGTCTAAAATGATTTAGGTAGTTTAAAAATTTTTTTAAAGAAAAATCGAAACTATAACCCATGGCAGTTATGCTTATTTTTTTGCCTCTTGGATTTTTTGTTTCCTTCAGAAGTGTTCCCTCTATAATTAGGTGGCTGTGAGAAAGTTACTACATGTTTCTCAAGCTGATCAGTTATGTACAATAAATAATCTTCATATCACTTTGCTGGAGATTGAAGCAGTGACTAAATAGTGATTGAAACAGTGCTGAAGATTGAAACAGGTTTTGAACTCCTTGGGGAAAAAAGATGTCATTTAAGGTATTTGCATTAGTGAGACAAATGACTGCGTTGCCTCACATTTACTGTGGTGGAATCCTATTATGTCCTTATATTATGTACTTTAATACCCCTTGAGCCAAAGGATAAATTCTGAATCAAATAACCACTGAAAATTCTAGATATGGTTACACTTTTAAGGGACATGTTAGGCCTATTTTCCAACACAAGTGTCCTAAAGAGATTCCAGAGCATTTATATATTTGTTGATATTAAGGGCCAGTTGAATGGCAGGTACCAAGTCCCCAGTGCCTTGTATGAATCTGGGTATTTAATTCATTCTCTTTGTATATGTTTAGGGAAGAATCTATTATGTGTCAAGATACTAGTCTATATACTAAATATTCAGCAGTAAATTAAAAACAGTTTCCACCTTCAGAGAACTTAAAATTTTGGTATAAGGAGTTCCAAGAACAAACATAGGTTTGTCTAACTTAGTTAAGCATAGAAGGTTTAACTTCGTTTGGTAAATACATGTATGTATTCTAATTTCAAAGTAGACTGAAAACATAATACAGTAATTTTAGCTCACACTGCCTTTAAAATAATATTGTAATACAGGTCTTAGTCTTCCCTGATGGCTCAGTGGTAAAGAATCTACACGCATTGGCTGACCTGAGTTTGGTCCCCAAGTCAGGGAAATTCTCTAGAGAAGAAAATGGCAACCCCCTCCAGTATTCTTGCTTGGGAAATCCCATGGACAGAAAAGCCTGGTGGGCTACAATCCATGGTGTCACAAAAGAGTCAGACATGACTTTGCAAAATCTAAACAATAACAAGCACAGATCTCATTAGCCATACTCTGAATCAGATCTCCAGCAATAGCAGAATGGATAAACTGCGGTATTCTTATGGCTAATATTGATAAAGTGTCTATGAGCGTTTTTATACAAGTTTTGGAGGGAGACATATGCTTTCATTTCTCTTGGTAAATAACCAAAAGTGGAATTACTGGTTAACTTTATAAGAGACTACTAGTTTTCTGAAGTGATTGTATCATTTTATGCTCTGCCCAACAACATATGGGAGTTCCAGTTGGTCTGTATCCCTGCCATCATTTAGTGTTGTTGGTCTCTTTAATATTAGCCATTCTAGTGGGTGTGAAGAAGTATCTCATAGTATAAGTTTGCGTTTTGATGATGACTAAATGATGTTGAACATCTTTTATCTTTTCATGGACTTACTGGCCGTTCATATATCTTTTGTGAAGTATCTGTTCAGTGTTTTACCTATTTTTAATTTTTAACTTTAATTTGGGAGAAGGCAATGGCACCCCACTCCAGTACTCTTGCCTGGAAAATCCTATGGATGGAGGAGCCTGGTAGGCTGCAGTCCATGGGGTCGCTAAAAGTCGGATACAACTGAGCGACTTCCCTTTCGCTTCTCACTTTCATGCACTGGAGAAGGAAATGGCAACCCACTCCAGTGTCCTTGCCTGGAGAATCCCAGGGACGGGGGAGCCTGGTGGGCTGCTGTCTATGGAGTCACACAGAGTCAGACACGACTGAAGTGACTTAGCAGCAGCAGCAACTTTAATTTTGTCTCTTACTGAGTTGTAATCATTCTTTATATCTCAAATGCAAGTGCTTCGTCAGTGGCTTAGGTTGGGTTCCCCAGAATACAGACTCTGAGAAGATTTGCAGAAGGATTTACAGGAAGTTTATTGGGTGGTGTTCTTGGGAATAAGCGAGTGTTAGTTGCTCAGTCATATCTGATTCATTGTACCTCCATGGACTGTAGCCCATCAGACTCTGTTCATGGAATTCTCCAGGCAGGAATAATGGAGTGGGTAGTCATTCCCTTCTCCAGAGGATCTTCCTGACCCAGGGATCAAACCTGGGTCTCCTGCATTGCAGGCCACCACGTGAGCCACCAGGGAATAACACCTATGAAAGAATGAGCAGGATTAAGCAGATGAAGAAGTTGAGCTGTAATTTGGTTGCAGTGGAGGCCTCAGATCACTCCTCAGAAGGCACTGAAGCTTTATGGCCCTTCTGAGATATTCTAACTTGAGGCTTTGTACCTGCATCTGCATAGCAGCAAGTTGGGCTAGTCACTGGATATGGACTGCTTGAGGGGAGGGAGTATAACTTTTAGGTTAGTTAGTTCCCTTTGGCCCAAGGGCAGTATCTCAGAGGGACTTAGCTGAAAGCCATCAGTAGGCAACATTGCCAGCACTTGGGGGAACAGGTGTCTCCAACCTGAAGGGGCCTGAGTGTATATTGTTACCATAACACCCACCACAAATATATGTATTTCCAGTACAGGTATATGTACTTTCTTCCAGTATGTAGCTTGCCTATTCATTTCTTAATGGATCAGCAAACATTTAAAAATCTGACGTTGAATTTTTTTCTCTTAAAATAGTTTGTATGTTTTGTGTCCTTGTGAGAAATCTTTGCCAGCTCCAAGATTGCCAAGATTTTCTATATTTTTTTCTAACAGCTGTTGAGTTTTAGGTTTATATTTAGGTGTATAATCCATCAGGAATTAATTTTCATGTATATGATGTGAGCTACCACCCAAGTAATTCTTGAAGGCAATTAGCTCTTCCTCTTTTAGGTACATCCCTTTCCTCTCTTCTCATCTTCCCTTAATTTGCAAAGCTGAGGCATCTTTCATTTCCATTTCCCAGAGTAGAGCATAGTCAAAATGCTTTCAGGACAGTCTTCTTTCCTAGTAATTTATTCATTAGTTTGAATTGTGGAGTTCTGAAACTAAGGCTCTCAAATGAAATGATAGTCTGGTGCAGTTTTACCCTTATTTTTGTCCTTTCTTTGCAGTAAAACTTGACATTCATGATTGTTTTAAGCAAAGGTGACTTTTATGAATTGTTTAGAGAGAATGATGAAAAGACTGATTACTTGCCATGTCAGAGCTATGTTTCCATCTTGTGTTCTCCATACTCTGATGGTTGGTATCAAATGAATGCTGTGATTAGCAGTGCTTTGGTGAGTTTAGTAACTTGGAAAAGACAAACTCTTAGAATAGCTCAGTATTAAACATTAAAATAGGAACACCAGCTGTTTGATGTCCTTTTCCCAAAATGCTTCAACCACATTCTCCTGTTGCCTTCTATATCTTCATAGGATGTGTAGAAATATTATTTTAAAGAAGAAAAGTTGAGGTGCTGACTTGTTAACTAATTTGATCACAGAGTTAGTTCTGCCTCCCAAGCCAATGCCCCAACCATTGGAGCGTTTTTATACAAGTTTTATAGTTGTACCATTAGAACGCGACCACTGGATGCGTTCAGAACTCTCTCAGTTTATAAGTTATTAACAGCCATCCAGAATGTGTGAAGGGCTGACCTGGCCTAGATGCTAAGGGGATTCCCCTCTTGCTCTAGGGCAAGTATTAGCTAGTGCTGATGTTGTAGCTATAGTTCCTCCATTTTCAATAGAGACACAATAGATATGGGTCCCTTCTTTCTTCCCAAACAAGGAGCAGGTAATGTTTCTACTAACTTTTCAGCTAAGACCCTCCCTTAGAGGCAGTACTTGTGTGTGTATCTTCCCACAGCTTCACAGTTGCAGCTTCAGTAGTATTTCAGAGCTAATGCAGCCATTGTTATTTTTGCTAACCTCATAAAAGAAACTAAAACAGAACAGAAAAGGCAAGTACATGATATACTGTTAAAATTATTAAAAGTTTTTCATAAGCAACATAAATGCCCTCTTGTAGTTTTAAAGATTATTTTTCATACTGCCAAGACTCTAAGAAGGGTACATTGCTGCTTCAGGAAATTTTGAAACATAATCCTTTATATCCTTTATGTCAGGATACAGTCTCCTAAGGAAATCTGAGTAAAAAGTAAAAACTGGTATTAGTGGATTAAAGCCATAGATCATTTATGGCATTGATTCTAATGATGGTTTCATAGATGTGTACTTCCAAATATATAAAGTGGTATACATTGGATCTCGACAGCTCTAGTATGTCAATCTTAATCGAGCATTTTTTTTTTTTAACTAGAGGACATTTTAGTATTAAACTAAGTATGTTTTTTCATTGTGTGAGTACTACATGTTCATTGCAGATAAATGTTTTATAAATTATATATTACATATTATGTTTATAAACTATAAAGATAAAATTGTTAATGTTTTACACTTGTTCTGCTTATGTGTATACTTTTTCAAAAGAACTATGAGATGATCAATATGTATTGTTTGCCAGCAGTTTTCTCCTCGTAGCAATATATCATGCCTTTTTAAATAATTAATTAACTTTATTTGTTTTTGGTTGTGCTGGATCTTCGTTGCTGCACGGGCTTTCTCTTGTAGTGAGCGGAGACTGCTGTTGTGGTACACGGGCTTCTCATTGCGTTGGCCACTCTTCTTGTGGAGGATAGGCTGTAAGCGTGCAGGTTGCAACCGTTGCAGCTCACAGGCTGTAGAGTGTGGGCTCTGTAGTTGTGCCACACGGGCTAAGTTGCCCCATGGCATATGGGATCTTACCGGATCAGTGATGAAACCCATGTCCCCTGCATTGACAGGTGGATTATTACCCACTGGACCACCAAGGAAATCGTGTCATTACCTTCTGTATCCATGAGCAGAACTCTGTCATAATTTTTAATTGCTGAGCTACTAACATTTTCACTTTTCACTTGTTGCTCTGGTGAAGTATTTAAGTTTATTAACTAATTTCCTTTCTTGGACGTTTAGATTATTTTCAGGTTTGCATTCTTAAAATGTACAGTGGCCATCTTTTCATAGTTCATTCTTTCTTAGGAAAATTTATAGACATGAAATTGCTGGATCAAAGAATTCACATTTTTGAGGCTTTAAATCTAAATTACCAAATTGGGGTCCAGATAGGTTGCAGCAGCTCCCAATTCCTCCAGTTTAAGATGAGTGTGCTAACTTCTCCCTATTGTGGGTAGCAGACCAGTTTTCCCACATCACTGCCAATCTGGTAAGCTTAAAAATGATATCTCCTTGTTCTAATTGGCATTATTATTCATGAAGCTTGGGCTTCCTCGATAGCTCAGCAGGTAAAGAACCCACCTGCAACACAGGCGAAGCAGGAGACAAGGGTTTGATCCCTGGGTCAGAAGACCCCGTGGAGGAGGGCATGGCAGCCCACTCCAGGATTCTGGCCTGGAGAATCCCATGGACAGAGGCATCTGGTGGGCCACAATCCATGGGGGCGCAAAGGGTCAGACACGACTGAAGGGACTGAACACACTTTGATGAAGCTGACCCTTTTCATGTTCACTGGCCATTGCAGAGTTTGGGCTCACAAATAAGTAGCTCACCGTCTTCATTGCAGATACTTCCAAAACTTCCCCTGTTTAGTCATCAATCTTTTCACAGCTTATGTTTTCTTTCCAGGAGCGACTAAAGCTGGTGACTGTTTTGGGTGCCGGCCTCCTCTGTGGAACTGCACTGGCGGTCATCGTGCCCGAAGGAGTGCACGCACTTTATGAAGATATTCTTGAGGGTGAGAGAGAGATGGGCCTTCTTTGAGCTGTGTTATTGATGTGGAGGGCTCAAAAGAGAAGCTTGGTGATAGTTTCTTCTGCAAACAGTTCACACATTTGCTATAGAATATATACCAAAGCATATCTTTTGATGTCTTTGACAATAAACATGTCAGTAGCAGTTTGTGAATTGAATGCCTCAGTCCACGAATACCAGTTAAGATTTATTTGCAATAACACATGAATTGCGNATTGGCATTATTATTCATGAAGCTTGGGCTTCCTCGATAGCTCAGCAGGTAAAGAACCCACCTGCAACACAGGCGAAGCAGGAGACAAGGGTTTGATCCCTGGGTCAGAAGACCCCGTGGAGGAGGGCATGGCAGCCCACTCCAGGATTCTGGCCTGGAGAATCCCATGGACAGAGGCATCTGGTGGGCCACAATCCATGGGGGCGCAAAGGGTCAGACACGACTGAAGGGACTGAACACACTTTGATGAAGCTGACCCTTTTCATGTTCACTGGCCATTGCAGAGTTTGGGCTCACAAATAAGTAGCTCACCGTCTTCATTGCAGATACTTCCAAAACTTCCCCTGTTTAGTCATCAATCTTTTCACAGCTTATGTTTTCTTTCCAGGAGCGACTAAAGCTGGTGACTGTTTTGGGTGCCGGCCTCCTCTGTGGAACTGCACTGGCGGTCATCGTGCCCGAAGGAGTGCACGCACTTTATGAAGATATTCTTGAGGGTGAGAGAGAGATGGGCCTTCTTTGAGCTGTGTTATTGATGTGGAGGGCTCAAAAGAGAAGCTTGGTGATAGTTTCTTCTGCAAACAGTTCACACATTTGCTATAGAATATATACCAAAGCATATCTTTTGATGTCTTTGACAATAAACATGTCAGTAGCAGTTTGTGAATTGAATGCCTCAGTCCACGAATACCAGTTAAGATTTATTTGCAATAACACATGAATTGCGGGCTTTCTAAGAATGACAATCATTCTTTTTAATGCCTATGCAAAACTTCCAAGTTCTTACATGACAATGATTGTATTTTTAGTGTTCTTTAATTAAAAAAAATATAGATAGATAGATAAACACATTTGGATTCAAGGACTCCTTTAAAAATGTTTTTAACCATTTTGTTTTTAAATTTTATGCATTTATTTATGGCTGTGCTGGGTCTTCATGGCTGTATTGACTTTTTCTACTTGCTGTGCACAGGCTCTTACTGCGGGGGCTTCTCGTTGCAGAGCATGGGGTCTAGGGCATGCAGGCTTCAGTAGCTACAGCACATGGGCCTGGCAGCTGCAACTCCCAGGCTCTGGAGCACAAACTCAGTAGTTGTGATACACAGGCTTAGTTGCTCCAAGGCATGTAGGATCTTTGTGGACCAGGGAGGGAACCCATGTTTCTTGCATTGGCAGGCGGATTTGTTACCACTGAGCCACCACGGAAGCCCCTCAAGGACTCTTTATAATGAACCTTGTAGATAATGAGGACTTCCATAGTAAAGGATAACTAAGAAATTAAAGAGACCTCTCCTGACCCTAATAACAAGTAGAGAACAGTACAGCTATAGAAGAGTAAATGCTGGGCGGTCAGCTTGGTTTATTCATCTGCTAAATGATTTGGTCCTTTATATCAGCTGGGAGCATACTTGATTCAGATTTGTGATTCAGCAAAATCAGATTCCCACCGGTCATGAAACGTCCCACTTGACTGAAACCACAAATGTTATATTGGTGAGCTGACTCTTCAGATGCCAAGAGTCTGCTAGACTTTAAGAATAAAGAGGTCAACACCTTCCAAATTTCATACTGCTGCTGCTGCTCCTGCTAATCACTTCAGTCGTTTCCGACTCTGTGTGACCCCAGAGACGGCAGCCCACCAGGCTCCCCCGTCCCTGGGATTCTCCAGGCAAGAACACTGGAGTGGGTTGCCATTTTCTTCTCCAATGCATGAAAATGAAAAGTGAAAGTGAAGTTGCTCAGTCGTGTCTGACTCTTAGCGACCCCATGGACTGCAGCCTACCAGGCTCCTCCATCCATGGAGTTTTCCTTGCAAGAGTACTGGAGTGGGGTGCCATTGCCTTCTCCGAAATTACTTACTAGTCACAGCATAATAAATAGTTTTTTAGATGTTAGTAGAGGGGAAAAACTATGTCCTGTATTCAGAGGGATGATTCTCATATGCCTGGGGTATGAATATGGTCATAGTGGTAAAGAATGGGGATCATGGGGGTTAGTGTAAAATAGGACAGAGGCTGAGGATTGGTCAGCCTTAGGAGAAAAAAATAAGTTAGGAGCCTTGGAGCAGTGGTTTCCACTCTTTTTTGACCATATATTCTATTGAGAAAAAAAGACAATACATGTGCTATTGTACTGATATATTCTACATTATAAAACACACTCCTTAAATAGAAAATTTTGGAAAATGAGATTTAAAGTAACAGTATATAGATCAGTATTTCCTTTCATGTTCTAGTGGATCATCTAAATTTTCCTGGGTGTGCTCATTCCCACTATGGAAATTACTCTGCTGGTGTGCTAGAAAACATTCAGACAATGATTAAAAGACATTTAAAATTTGTTTTGCTTGGCTTTGTGCTAAGAATTATGGGTGGTAGTTGTTTGCTAAGCTTGTCTGATAATAAAANAAATAGAAAATTTTGGAAAATGAGATTTAAAGTAACAGTATATAGATCAGTATTTCCTTTCATGTTCTAGTGGATCATCTAAATTTTCCTGGGTGTGCTCATTCCCACTATGGAAATTACTCTGCTGGTGTGCTAGAAAACATTCAGACAATGATTAAAAGACATTTAAAATTTGTTTTGCTTGGCTTTGTGCTAAGAATTATGGGTGGTAGTTGTTTGCTAAGCTTGTCTGATAATAAAAGTTTCTTGAGGGAGGGGTGCATTTTAAAAGTACAGTTTTCTGACCCCCAACCTAGATTATTTAATCAAAATCTCCAGGGAAGATATTTGGGTAGATCTAATTTTAACAAGTTGTCAAGTGATTCTTATTAGACAAGTTTGGGAAACACTAGAGTAGGGGGAAAAATGCTTCAGCTTTAGTTTTTTATTGTTTTCTTTTTTTGCTGATAGTTTTATCAGATAATAATGTATATACCATATTTCAGGTATAGTTTTAAAATTAAATGTAGCTACTATGTGTTGTGTTACTTTCCTTTATTTTCAGTTTTCCTTGTTTTGGCCCAAAATAATTTTGTGGATTCATTTGAAAATAGATACATGTGCTTTATAAACCTTTTTTTTTTTCCCCAAAAAATAAGCATTCTGATCTCCTTAACCTTTTCATCACAGATTATTCTCCTGCCCCAAGCCAATCATTAAAAAATCTTTTAAGGGACTTCCCTAGTGGTCCAGTGGTTAAGACTGTGCTTTTACTGCAGAAGTTGTGGGTTTGATCCCCGGTCAGGGAATGAAGATCCCACATGCTGGTTGGCCTTCATAGAAATAAAAAGAAAAGAAATATTTTACAACTATTTCCCTTACATATTTTATATTCACAAGGCAAAAAGATATGACAGTGAAAGATGAAGCCCTCAGGTTAGTAGGTGCCCAATATGCTACAGGAAATGAGTGGAGAAATAGCTCCAAAAGGAATAAAGAGGCTGAGCCGAAGCAGAAACGATGCCCAGTTGTGGATGTGGCTGGTGGTGAAAGTCAAGTCCGATGCTGTAAAGAACAATACTGCATAAGAACCTGAAATATTAAGTCTATGAATCAAGGTAAATTGGAAGTGATTAAACAGAAGGTGGCAAGAATGAACGTTGACATTTTAGTAATCAGTGAACTAAAATGGACAGGAATGGGCAAATTTAATTCAGATGGCCATGATATCTACTAGTGTGGGCAAGAAGCCCTTAGAAGAAATGGAATAGCCCTCATAGTCAACAAAAAGAGTCCAAAATGCAGTTCAGTTCAGTTCTGTTGCTCAGTCATGTCTGACTCTTTGCGACCCCATGAATCGCAGCACACCAGGCCTCCCTGTCTATCACNCTCAAGAGGCCGGTCAGGTGGTCTGGTATTCCCATCTCTTTCAGAATTTTCCACAGTTTATTGTGATCCACACAGTCAAAGGCTTTGGCATAGTCAATAAACCAGAAATAGATGTTTTTCTGGAACTCTCTTGCTTTTTCGATGATCCAGCGGATGTTGGCAATTTGATGCAGTACTTGAGTGCAATCTCAAAAATGATAGAATGATCTCAGTTCATTTCCAAGGCAAACCATTCAGTATCACAGTAATCCAAATCTGTGTCCCAACCACTAATGATGAAGAAGCTGAAGCTGACCAGTTCTATGAAGACCTACAAAACTTTCTAGAACTAACACTAAAAAGATGTCCTTTTCGTCATAGGGGACTGGAATACAAAAGTAGGAAGTCAAGAGATACCTGGAGTAACAGACAGTTTGGCCTTGGAGTACAAAATGAGTCAGGGCAAAGGCTAACAGAGTTTTGCCAAGAGAATGCACTGGTCATAGCAAAACACCTTGCAATGACACAGGAGACANACCTACAAAACTTTCTAGAACTAACACTGAAAAGATGTCCTTTTCGTCATAGGGGACTGGAATACAAAAGTAGGAAGTCAAGAGATACCTGGAGTAACAGACAGTTTGGCCTTGGAGTACAAAATGAGTCAGGGCAAAGGCTAACAGAGTTTTGCCAAGAGAATGCACTGGTCATAGCAAAACACCTTGCAATGACACAGGAGACAACTCTACACATGGACATCACCAGATGGTCAAAACTGAAATCAGATTGATTATATTCTTTGCAGCCAAAGATGGAGAAACTCTATATAGTCAGCAAAAACAAGGCCTGGAGCTGACTATGGCTCAGATCATTAGCTTCTTACTGCAAAATTCAGACTTAAATTGAAGAATGTAGGGAAAACCACTAGGCTATTCAGGTATGACCTAAATCAAATCCCTTACAATTATACAATGGAAATGACAAATAGATTCAAGGGATTAGATCTGTTAGAGTGCCTGAAGAACTATGGACAGAGATTCGTGACGTTGTACAGGAGGCTGTGATCAAAACCATCCTCAAGATAAAGAAAGGCAAAATGGTTATCTGAGGAGGCCTTACAAATAGCTGAGAGAAGAAGAGAAGCAAAAGGCAAAGGAGAAGAGGAAAGATAAACCTATCTGAACGCAGAATTCCAAAGAATCACATGGAAAGATAAGAAAGCCTTCATAAGTGAACAATGTAAAGACATAGAAGAAAACAATATAATGGAAAACACTAGACATCTATTCAAGAAAATTAGAGATACCAAGGAAACATTTCAGGCAAAGATGGGCACAATAAAGGACAGAAACAGTACGGACCTAACAGAAGCAGAAGATATTAAGAAGTGTCAAGAACACACACAAGAACTTTACTAAAAAGGTCTTAATAATCTAGATAACCACGATGGTGTGATCACTCAACTAGAGCCAGACATCCTGGAGTGTGAAGTCAAGTGGGCCTCAGGAAGCATTACTACAAACAAAGCTAGTGGAGGTGACGGAATTCCAGCTGAGCTATTTCAAGTCCTAAAAGATGATGCCGTTAAAGTGCAACACTCAATACGCCAGCAAATTTGAAAAACTCAGCAATCTCCAGATTGCTGGACTGGACTGGAAAAGGTCAGTTTTTATTCCAATCCCAAAGAAAGGCAATGCCAAAGAATATTCAAACTATGTCAAAATTGTGTTCATTTCACATGCTCGCAAGGTTATGCTCAAAATCAAGCTAGGCTTCAGAAGTACTTGAATTGAGAACTTCCAGATATACAAGTTAGGTTTATAAAAGGCAGAGGAACCAAAGATCAAATTGCCAACATCTCTTGGACCATAGAAAAAGCAAGGGAATTCCAGAAAAACATCTGCTTCATTGACTACACTAGAGCCTTTGACTGTGTGGATCATAACAAACTGTGGAGAATTCTTAAAGAGATGGGAATACCAGACCACCTTACCTGCCTCCTGAGAAATCTGTATGCAGGTCAAGAAGTAACAGTTAGAACCAGACATGGAACAACAGACTGGTTCCAAATTGGGAAAGGGGAGTACGTCAAAACTGTATATTGAGTACATCATGAGAAACACTGGGCTGGAAGAAGCACAAGCTGGAATCAAGATTCCCGGGAGAAATATCAATAACCTCAGATGTGCAGATGACACCACCCTAATGGTAGAAATCAAAGAGGAACAAAAGAGCCTCTTCATGCAGGTGAAAGAGGAGAGTGAAAAAACTGGCTTAAAACTCAACATTCAGAAAACAAAGATTATGGCGTCTGGTTCCATCACTTTGTGGCAAATAGATAGGGAAAAATTGGAAACAGTGACAGACTTTATCTTCTTGGGCTCCAAAATCACTGCAGATGGTGACTGCAGCCATGAAATTAGAAGACGCTTTTTGGGAGGAAAGCTATGACAAACCTAGACAGCATATTAAAAAGGAGAGACATCACTTAACCGACAAAGGTCCACATAGTCAAAACTATGGTTTTTCCAGTAGTCATCTGTGGTTGTGAGAGTTGAACCATAAAGAAAACTGAGTGCCAAAAAATTGATGCTTTCAAACTGTGGTGCTGGAGAAGACTCTTGCGAGTGAGTCACTTGGACAGCAAGGAGATCAAACCAGTCGATAAAGGAAATCAACCCTGAATATTCACTGGAAGGACTGATGCTGAAGCTAAAGCTCCAATATTTTGGCTACTTGATGTGAAGAACTGACCCACTGGAAAAGACCCTGATACTGGGAAAGATTGAAGGCAGGAGGAGAAGTTGGCAACAGAGGGTGCGATAGTTGGATGGCATCACTGACTCAATGGACATGAATTTGAGCAAGCTCCGAGAGGTAGTAAAGGACAGGGAAGCCTGGTGTGCTACAGTCTGTGGGGTTGCAAACAGCTGGACACGACTAAGCAACTGGGCATGAATGATTACGTTTTGTCAAATGCATTAAGTCAATATACAGAACAGTTCCATCGCCCTCATCTCCTTTTGTACTCAAACTTTTCCTCCACTCCCAATCTTGAGCTACCTCTGCTCTTCTCTGGGTCTATAGTTTTGTCTTTTCTCAATGTCATATATATGCAGCCTTGTAGTCTTTGGGTCTGGCTTCTTTTAGTTAGCTTAATGTAGTTGAGAAGTCATCCTGTTGTTTGATGTATCAGTGGTTTATACCTGCTCCAGTATTCTTGCCTGGAGAAGTCCATGGACAAAGGAGCCTGGTGGGCTACAGTCCATGGGGTCACAAAGAATCGGACACGACTGAGTGACTAATACCCACACCCCGTAATGTGTGAGAGTTCCAGTTGATTCCCTTCCAAACATTTTTGTTGTCTCTTTTGTTTTAGTTTTTTATTTTGATCACCCAAATAGATGGGTAGTGGCGTCTCTATGTGTATGTCTGTGTGTTTTGATTGATTTGACTGTGTTGAGTCTTAGGTGTAGCATGAGGGATCTTCCATCTTTGTTGCAGCGTGTGGGATCTTGTTCCATCAAACCTGAGCCCCCTACATTGGGAGTGTAAAGTCTTAGCCACTGGACCACCAAGGAAGTCCTTTCCGCTATTCAGTTATTGTAGTTCAAACCAACTTTTCTGCAAACTTTGAGAAAGGAATTTGTGTACATGTAACTACAGCCTATGGTTTAGTTCTTCTGTGGACCTTATAATTATGATAATTACTAGCAGGTATTTTTTCAGAGCTCGAGATACCATGTTATCTAAGTACTTTTGACACTTTAATAAGCAGTATTAAGTACAAATTAATGTGAAAAGGAACTTCTCACATACTCTTCTACAATTATAGCTCTAAAATCACTGGACATAGATGATTATCTGTGTTCATGTGAGGAAACAGTCTTTCTGTAGAAACAGAAGTTTTGGGAACATAGTTTATTGAGTACTGCAGTACTTATTTACTGTGGAGCTAATGTTTGAAACCACCAAATTTTTTTAAAGTAGAGGGTTAAATCTGCTATTATATTAACACTTATCCTGTCATCCATTAATAAAAATGGAGCTCTTTAAGGCTCTTATACTTTACTTTCAGGATTCTGAAATTGTTTTATTGTTCAGTACTGTATCTGACCAGATATTCACTCCAGATGTTTCACATGTTCATGTACATATCTTGAATTAATTCCATTTAGTATACAACTATGTTCCTGAACATTTCAGTCAGTTTCAGTTCAGTTGCTCAGTCGTGTCCGACTCTTTGCGACCCCATGAATCGCAGCACACCAGGCCTTCCTGTCCATCACCGACTCCCAGAGTTCACTCAGACTTACGTCCATAGAGTCCTGCCATCCAGCCATCTCATCCTCTGTCGTCCCCTTCTCCTCCTGCCCCCAATCCCTCCTGAAAATTTAGTGAGCACTTAACCACAATACCAGGTATTGTGTGAATATATCGCCTAACCATTCACAACAACCCTTTAAGGTGGATACTGCTTTATAGATGAGACTTTTGAGCCCCTGAGAGGTTAAATAATTTGCCCAAGGAACTCAGCCAGTAGGTTTCAAGACCAGGATTTGAACACAGGCTATCTCACTCTGTCTGACGTCTACACTTTTAATGACACTCTGCTATGTGGTGAACACTGTAAGAAATTTCATATCACGAAAACATGGTTTATCTACTAAAGAAATGTAAGTTTCCTACCCTATAATGAGATTTTTTTTTCTTTCTGAAAGAGTAGTATTTTAATTTTAAAAAAAGATTCATTAACATCCCTTTAAAACATTAGTTTGACTATAGTCAGTTTTCTCTTTTACATGATAAACAGATAGTAAGAGCTACTCTTCCCTGTTGGGCTTCCCTGGTGGCTCAGACCATAAAGAATCTGCCTGCAGTGTGGGAGACCCAGATTCAGGCCCTGGGTTGGAAGAGCCCCTGGAGAAGGAAATGGCTACCCTCTCCAGTATTCTTGCCTGAAGAATTCCATGGACAGAAGAGCCTGGCAGGTTGCAGTCTATGGGGTCGCAAAGAGCCAGATGCCACTGAGCGACTAACACTTTGACTTTTACTCAAAACACATTGAGTGTAAAGAACTGTCTGTCTTTGTCCAGAAAAAAAAAAGTATATAATAAAAATCTGTAAAGGTTATAAGATATAAGTAGAAGGTAAGAAATTTAAAACAATCAATAAATGCCAAAAATATAAACATCAAAGCTGGGGGTCATCCTTCTCCCCAAAGAACCAGATTACCTGAAGGTTTGATTCTTAGAATGCTTTTTCCTTTGTAAATGTTAATCTGAAGGAGCTCTAGTGAATGTCTTCAAAGGGTAAATTGATTCTATTATATTTATCAATAATTTAACATATGTGTCTATAACATAGGAAGGCTATATACCATACTGGTGGAGCTTATTGGAAGGATTCCTGTAAGAACATCTAGGGAGAGAATTAAGCCCATAATGATTTGCTGAACACTCTGTTAGTGGCATGAGAAATATATGTCTGATGAGCAATATCCAGTGATAATACTGGGTTAATATAGTTTGCAGTGGGGAATGTGACATGGAACTTGTCTCAGTTATTTGTTACCAACCAGTGCCCTGAGTAAAATAATCACAGCAACCTGAAAGTTCTTTCAAGAATAAGTAACACATGTACACAAATTTTAATTAAATAGCTGGGTGTTAAAATTTTATATTTTATTTTAGTATAGTTGATTTACAATGGGGTGTTCATTTCTACTGTATAGCAAAGTGACTCAGTTATACACATGTATATTATTTTTCATATTCTTTTCCATTATGGTTTATCATAGGATATCGACTATATAGTTTCCTGTGCTATGCAGTAGGCCCTTGTTTCTCCATTCTATCATAGTTTGCATCTAATCATCCCAAACTCCCAAACCATCCCTCCCCAACCCCTCTGCCCCTTGGCAATGAGAAGTCTTCTCTATGTGTGTGAGTCTGTGTCTGTTTCATAGATAAGTTCACATGTGTCATATTTTAAATTCCACATGGAAGTGATATCATATGGCATTTGTCTTTCTCTTTCTGATTCACTTCACTTAGTTANTGCATCTAATCATCCCAAACTCCCAAACCATCCCTCCCCAACCCCTCTGCCCCTTGGCAATGAGAAGTCTTCTCTATGTGTGTGAGTCTGTGTCTGTTTCATAGATAAGTTCACATGTGTCATATTTTAAATTCCACATGGAAGTGATATCATATGGCATTTGTCTTTCTCTTTCCGATTCACTTCACTTAGTTATAATCTCTGCTGCTAAGTCGCTTCAGTCGTGTCCAACTCTGTGCAACCCCATAGACGGCAGCCCACTAGGCTCCCCTGTCCCTGGGATTCTCCAGGCAAGAACACTGGAGTGGGTTGCCATTTCCTTCTCCTAGTATAGTCTCTGCTTCTGTTGCTGCTGCTAAGTCGCTTCAGTCGTGTCTGACTCTGTGCAGCCCCAAGTATAGTCTCTAGGTCCACCCATTTTGCTGCAAATGGCATTATTTCACTCTTCTGTATGGCTGAGTAGTGTTCCATTGTCTGTATACACCACATCTTGTTTATCCATTCGTCTGTCAGTGGCCATTTATGTTGCTTCCATATCTTGACTAGTGTAAATAGTAAATAGCTGGTTTTTGAGATCTCAGGTTTTGCTGGGTTGAGTTTCATGTCCTCCAGTAGAAGAGGAAGGGTGGATTTGTTAATACTGAATATCCAGATCCCATTACTGAACTGTTAATGTGCTAACAAGTCATGGGATTATCACTCACTTTAAAAAGCTTTTTTGTTTTGTTTTGGCTAATGCTTGCAAATAAAACCAATAATGCCTACCATTCATTGTATATAATCCAGTAAATATTTTATGTTTTTATATATAAAATTAAATTCCACTTAATTATAAGTATTCAGATCTTGTATGGAAAGCCTCAATCAACAGCACACTTCAAGTTTTTTTTTTCAAGTTTTTTATATATATATATTTATTTATATATGTATGTGCATATATATAATAATGTTCCTGACATTTATTTGCCACAGTTTTATTTATACATAAAATTAAGTGTTAATTCTTTTAAAGTGCTAGCATCAGGAAATTATATACTTATATTAGTGAATGCTCAAAAAAATGTTAGAACTCTTTCTTTAATTTACCTCCAGAATACGAGATGAAAATTATTAGTGGCAGCAGAGTTTTCCTTGAAAGCAGTTTAGGTTTGCAGAAATACAGTTTATTTAACACAAATCTGTTTAATAACATAGGTGACCCATTATTTTAGATCAGAAGCTGGTATATTAGAAAGTAGGAGTTTTATTGCAACTCATAAACTTGACTCCAAAGGCTATGCCAAGAGTTCCAAAATGATTTAGATAAAGAAAGCATTGTTAGGATAAGATATAGGTTCTTATACTCATCTAAATTGAAAATTCTGTACCTTATTATTAAAGGATGTGAAAGTTGGACCATAAAAAAGGCTGAGTGCCAAAGAATTGATGCTTTTGAATTGTGGTACTGGAGAAGACTCTTCAGAGTCCCTTGGACTGCAAGGAGTGGGTTGCTATTTCCTTCTCCAATGCATGAAAGTGAAAAGTGAAAGTGAAGTCGCTCAGTCATGTCTGACTCTTAGCAACACTATGGACTGCAGCCCACCAGGCTCCTCTGTCCATGGGATTTTCCAGGCAAGAGTACTGGAGTGGGGTGCCACTGCCTTCTCCATACATGATCACTGGAAAAACCATAGCCTTGACTAGACGGACCTTTGTTGGCAAAGTAATGTCTCTGCTTTTCAATATGCTATCTAGGCTGGTCATAACTTTCCTTCCAAGGAGTAAGCGTCTTTTAGTTTCATGGCTGCAGTCACCATCTGCAGTGATTTTGGAGCCCCCCAAAATAGTCTGACGCTGTTTCTCCATCTACTTCCCATGAAGTGATGGGACCAGATGCCATGATCTTTCTTTTTCTGAATGTTGAGCTTTAAGCCATCTTTTTCACTCTCCACTTTCACTTTCATCAAGAGGCTTTTTAGTTCTTCTTCACTTTCTGCCATAAAGGGTGGTGTCATCTGCATATCTGAGGTTATTGATGTTTCTCCCGGCAATCTTGATTCCAGCTTGTGCTTCTTCCAGCCCAGCATTTCTCATGATGTACTCTGCATATAAGTTAAATAAGCAGGGTGACAATATTTACCCTTGACATACTCCTTTCCCAATTTGGAACCAGTTTGTTGTTCCATGTCCAGTTCTAACTTGCTTCCTGACATGCATATAGGTTTCTCAAGAGGCAGGTCAGGTGGTCGGTATTCCCATCTCTTTCAGAATTTTCCACCCTTTAAGGAGGTGTTAACCTACCTTTGTACCTCAGCTCACTTTAGCATAGCCTTTCACCTAATTTAGCACATACATCTGTTACCTATTAAGTCTGGATTTATAAAGAAACATGNCTTTTAGTTTCATGGCTGCAGTCACCATCTGCAGTGATTTTGGAGCCCCCCAAAATAGTCTGACGCTGTTTCTCCATCTACTTCCCATGAAGTGATGGGACCAGATGCCATGATCTTTCTTTTTCTGAATGTTGAGCTTTAAGCCATCTTTTTCACTCTCCACTTTCACGTTCATCAAGAGGCTTTTTAGTTCTTCTTCACTTTCTGCCATAAAGGGTGGTGTCATCTGCATATCTGAGGTTATTGATGTTTCTCCCGGCAATCTTGATTCCAGCTTGTGCTTCTTCCAGCCCAGCGTTTCTCATGATGTACTCTGCATATAAGTTAAATAAGCAGGGTGACAATATATACCCTTGACATACTCCTTTCCCAATTTGGAACCAGTTTGTTGTTCCATGTCCAGTTCTAACTTGCTTCCTGACATGCATATAGGTTTCTCAAGAGGCAGGTCAGGTGGTCGGTATTCCCATCTCTTTCAGAATTTTCCACCCTTTAAGGAGGTGTTAACCTACCTTTGTACCTCAGCTCACTTTAGCATAGCCTTTCACCTAATTTAGCACATACATCTGTTACCTATTAAGTCTGGATTTATAAAGAAACATGTGCATAATTATCTTGAAAGTGAAAGTTTCTCAATCATGTCCAATTCTTTGCGACCCCATGGACTGTATGTCGCCCACCAGGCTTCTGTGTCCATGGAATTTTCTAGGCAAGAATGCTGGAGTGGGTAGCCATTTCTTTCTTCAGAGGCAACCCAGGGATCAAACCTGTATCTCCTGCATTGCAGGCAGATTCTTTACCATCTGAGCCACAAGGGAAGCCATTCTAAAATATAAGACTAAAAGATTGTATTTTATTTTGACTTAAAAAAATCTTTTTGCATTGGAAGGAATTAATTGCCTAACTTTTGAAATGAAATGTCACATTAAAAAATTACAGTAGTGTGAAGGCTTTTTTTTTTTTTTTTTTGCCTTCGAAATCTATTTGTTGAGTATATCCTCAATTTATGGCCTTATATTGATTGTTAGAGTTCATAGATCTACAATATAGCTTCTGCCTTCAAGAATTCACAGCCGATGGAAAATGAATAAATTAACAGTCAGTGACAGCAGGGGTTGGCAAACTTTTTCTAAAAGGGCCAAATAGTAAATATTTTAGGCTTTGTGGGCCATATGGTTTCTGTTGCAGTTACTCAGCTCTGCTGTCATAGCATGAAAGCAGCAATAGACAGTCTGTGAACAAATGAGCGTGGCTGCATTCCAGTGCAAATCTTATTTACAAAACTAGACATGAACCCTTGTCCTGTAGCTTGCTGCTGTCTGAATTATAGTATAGTGATACAAAACTTACTGTTGACACACACCAGTCTGTTGGATATGGGTGAGGAGAAGAGGACACAGAAAATCTCAAGGAGGAAGGGGCTTACAAGCTGAGTCTTGAAAGACAGGCTGTTATCCAGGAGAAGCAGCATGGAAGGCCCATGGATTCATGAACGGCAGAGATGAGAGCTCATTTTGTTAAATATTTAGTGGGGACCTTTTAAAAAGGTAATCACTCAAATCCTTTCCAATAGCATCTTTCTAAGTAGTATTGAAAATTGTAGGTACCAAAATTCTATGACTGACTTCACATGTGTAGTTTCTGTACATTTCTAAATATGAAGAATCGGTTTTGTATATTAAAATGGAAGCATACCAAAAATTGAGTTGTCTTTAGAGAAAGTCAAGTGTTTTACTTCATTTGTTTTTCATTCTCAAGGCCATGCTAATTGTTTGGCAGTGTATAATAGTTCATTGATTTTTCACCAACCAAACACCCTTATGTTACTGTGAGGCCACATTTTAATTATCCAACACTACCAATCAAAATTCTTAGACTGCTTCTCTCATAAACTTAATTATTTTTCATCTCTGAGCTTTCAGTCAGTTCTCTGGCTTAAAATCCTTATTGCTAACAATAATTTTGCTTGCATGAAGAACAGTGTGGGCATATTCTGTCTGCCCACCTTTTCCTCCTAGACCTGTCTAGAGTTTGATTCTCTTTAGTTGATCACTGCAGTGTAGGCTTCTAATTTCCAGGAAATGCCTCTTATTCCAAAATCATCTATTTCTTCATCTGAAAGTCTCTCTTTACCTCCATCAGTGCTTCCAAACTGAATGTAGCAACTCAGTGGATCTTGGGATAAATTAGTAAGTTGGGCTTGTGACTGGCACTTAAGAGCATAAGGGAGGGACAAAGAGAAGGAAGTTTTTTTGCATTGTAACCATTGTAAAGTTGCAAAGAGTCATAGAACCACAACATCAGATAAGATGCATAACACTGGGAACAAAACAAGCCTGTCTCCTCTCAACCACTTGTACTTAACATTGGACTTGAAGTCCTAGCCAGATGCTACTTTGCAATAAGGCCAGAAACAAAAAGATAAGGCATAAAGATTGGCAAGAAGTAAAACTATCTATTTGCAGATGACATGATCACCTATGTAAAAATGGTTAAAAATTTAAAACCTCATAGTATCAACTGTTGACAATGGTATGGAGCAACTAGTACTTTCAGACATTGCTATTGGATATGTAAACTGGTACAACCACTTTGGAAAACAGTTTGAGAGTTTTATCTTTTGTTTAGTCACTTCAGTCGTGTCCAGCTCTTTGTGACCCTATGGACTGTAGCCTGCCAGGCTCCTCTGTCCATGGAATTTTCAGGAAAGAATACTGGAAGGGGCTGCCATTTCCTCCTCCAGGGGATCTTCCCGACCCAGGGATCAAACCCGTGTCTTTTATGTCTCCTGCATTGGCAGGCGGGCTCCTTACCACTAGCACCACCTGGGAAGCCCATTTTCTTTTATAAATATACATATACCCAAAAGTTCTGATACTAGGTATTTACCCAAGGGAAAAGAAAATTTGCATCCACAGAAAGATTTCTACCTGGACTTCTCTGGTGGTCCATTGGTTAAGCATCTACCTGTCAATGCAAGGGATATGGGTTTGATCCCTGGTCTGGGAAGATGCCACATGCCACAGGGCAACTAAGCCCGTATGCCATAGCTACTGAGCCCACGCTCTAGAGCCCATGCACCATAACTACTGAAGCCCAGGTACCTTGAGCCACAAGAGAAGCCCCTGCACCACAACTAGAGAGTAACCCCTGCTTGCTGCTACTAGAGAAAGCCCACTTGCAGCAGTGAAGACCCAGCGCAGCCTAAAAATAATACAAGTAAATTTTTTTAAAAAGAGAAAGACTTGTACCTGAATGCTCGTAGCGACTTTATAATGGACCAGTGTTGGAAATTACCTAAATGTCCATCTGTAGCTGAATGGGTAAATAAGTTGTGATATGTCCATACAATGGGACATTATTCAGCAAAAAGGAGGATCAAGCTACAGATACATGCAAAGCTTAGATAAATCTCAAAATATTCTGCTAATCAAAAGAATCCTTATGCAAAAGAATACATATTGCATGACTCCATTTATAGGAAATCCTAGAACAGGGAAAACTCAGGGGACAAAAAGCACATTCAGCACTTGCTTGGGACCAGGACTGACATACTGACTCCAGGGGAGCACAGGAGAACTGTTCTGGTATTTTTGAGTGCTATTCCAAAACTTGAACTTAGTGATAGTTTAACTAGAGTTTTTACATTTGTGAATTATACCTCAATGAAGTGTGCTTTAAAAAAAAAAAGATTGAGACATTTAAAAGCAAATAAATGGAAAAAAAAGCAAACAAGTCACTATTCGGAAAAAAATCTTAAGGCTAAAAAATTTACTTTGGGAAGATGAAAAAGTTCTGGACATGGATAATGGTTGTAGAACAATGTGTGTACTTAAAGCCAGAGAATCATATGATTAAAAATGTTTAAAATGATAAGTAAATTTTATGTAATGTATATTTTACATTTTTTAAAAAGGTTAAAAGGAAAAGCTATATACAAAAAATCTTTAAAGAATTTAAAAAATGTATTTTTGTTATCTTAAGATGGTTTGTGCTTCTCAATAATTAAGGCAGGGTCTAAAATATTACAGCAGGCTTCTGTGATTTCTTTAGTCAAAGGTTAAATGCTTAATCTAACTATAAATGATAAATATGTTTAGTATTTTGGCCTGTATTTATAAAACCAGCAAAGATAAGAATTCTTGAAGTGTTCATGCTTTGAGTGTCAGATATTTGAGTATAAACTAGTAGTATTAATATTGCCTAGCCAGGTGTCATTTCCTGTAATTCGGAGTATCCCAACAATTGTATTTCTAGAACTGAATTTAGACTGAAGGAAATGTCTCATTTAAACTGCTCTGCCCTTTTGGTTTCTAATTGGTGATTGTCCCTGATATTTTTTAAGGCTAAAGCATTTTATACTCAGTTTGCTCTTTATTTGCAATTTTTGTATCAACCTAAGTATAAAACTAGATGAATTATTTTCATTGTTATTGTTCTTCATTTGCCTATTTTCATCAGAATAAATCTTTCTGTGGTTTCTGGTGAGACTGGTGTGAATCTCTAGACAAAAGGGGGGATTGGAAGATGATATCCCTTGGGAAAATGACTGCTTTTTTGCCTGGTGATTTGCTTCCACTTCCTAGGTTTTGAGAATAATAGGCAGTTAAAAACTCTGCCTGCCAAAAGCAGAAGAGCTTTGGGAATTTTTTCATCATGAGCTTTAAGGGAGTTTATGACTTGCTAAATTTCAATATAGGAAGTGAATGTCTTTGCAGGAAAATCTATAGGGCTCAAAGTACAAAAGAACAGAAGCCTCTACATAAGATGCTTTAAGGGAGTAAACATGTTATCTCTTTATGGTTCACTCTGCTCTAGGGAAGCACCACCAAGCGAGTCAAACACAGAACGTGATTGCATCAGACAAAGCGGCGGTAATGCCGGTTGCCCATGAACATGAGCACAGCCATGACCACACGCAGCTGCATGCCTACATTGGCGTGTCCCTCGTACTGGGCTTTGTTTTCATGTTGTTGGTGGACCAGATTGGCAGCTCCCACGTGCATTCTACTGACGGTAAGTGGCCCCAGGGTTTTCTGGGCAGTGCAAAAAATTTGCATTTTAGGTGATCACAAGTGATTGAATGATTCTGTATGTATCAGTGGCCATATTTAGTACTAAAACTCTTGTCTTAGGTTCTGGTGAACATGTTATTCATTTGAGGAAGCTAATGGGTTGTGACATGTGGCACAAGAGAGTGTTTATTGAGTTACTACCCTGGTTATCTTAAAGCTGTTTCATTTGATGGAGGTCTAGGTCAGAAGTTCTTAACCCTTTTTGTGCCATGGAGCCTTTCAGTTCAGTTCAGTTGCTCAGTCGTGTCCGACTCTTTGCAACCCCATGAATCGCAGCACACCAGGCCTCCCTGTCCATCACCAACTCCCAGAGTTCACTCAGACTCATGTCCATCGAGTCTGTGATGCCATCCAGCCATCTCATCCTTGGTCGTCCCTTTCTCCTCCTGCCCTCAATCCCTCCCAGCATCAGAGTCTTTTCCAATGAGTCAACTCTTTGCATGAGGTGGCCAAAGTACTGGAGCTTCAGCTTTAGCATCATTCCTTCCAAAGAAATCCCAGGGCCGATCTCCTTCAGAATGGACTGATTGGATCTCTTTGCAGTCCAAGGGACTCTCAAGAGTCTTTTCCAACACCACAGTTCAAAAACATCGATTCTTCGGTGCTCAGCCTTCTTCACAGTCCAACTCTCGCATCCATACATGACTACTGGAATAACCATAGCCTTGACTAGACGGACCTTAGTCGGTAAAGTAATATCTCTGCTTTTGAATATGCTATCTAGGTTGGTCATGACTTTTCTTCCATGGAGCCTTTAAGCAGTCTAAAGCCTGTGGACCTTTCGTTGGGATAAATAATGTTTTTAAATGCATAAAGCATAGTACATAGGACTACAGAGAAAATCAATTTTATTGAAATATAGTTACTAAAACATTAGAAACAAGTTTGTGATATAGGATGTCTTCTTTATCAATGTATTAAATACTGATATATATTTAAATTATAAGCAAGTTAGAGTTAAATTTAATTGTTTAGAACACTATTATAACAGTATTATTGAGTAACTTGACTAAGAACATTAAATTCTGAGATGGGCTTTAACAAGCAACAGATTGTCATGTTGAATATCCAGTTGATTTGGGTTTTTGTTTTGATGGTTATTAGTGTAGAAAAGCCTGATTCACAAAGATACACTTAAACACATTTGTAGCTTGCTTTCCAGGGAAAGATAAACTTCTTTCAAGGACAACTAGAATTCTCTAAGACTTTTAAAATCAATTCCAGTCATAGTAACTTTTTTGTCTAGAGATCAATGAATTCATCTTTGGTTAAATCAACATCTTTGATATGGTTTATATTAAATAAAAAAGGATTCTGAGCCATGATACACCTTTGATACCATTGTGATACAAATAAATTTTAAAGGGTTATAATAGACATGAGAATTTATAGATATTTCTTTTCAAATATATTGACAGAATTTTACAGATAGAAACTACTAGAAAACATGGATATCTTGGTCCTCAGTGAGAGATCCCATGACTTCTACTGTTTGGTGGCTAAATGACTGTTAGGCACAGAGTTGCCTCAGCTACCCAGCTCCATCGCATGAGCATTTACAGACAGGAAGACTGAATCAAGCAGTGTGTCAGTACTTCACAGTCGAGGTCAGTCACTCATTTGTGTCCGACTCTTTTGTGACCCCATGGACTGCAGCACGCCAGGGTTCCCTGTCCATCCCCAACTCCTGGAGCTTGCTCAAACTCATGTCCATTGATCAGTGATGCCATCCAAACATCTTATCCTCTGTTGTCCCCTCCTCCTGCCTTCAGTCTTTCCCAGCTTCAGGGAGTTTTCCAGTGAGTCAGTTCTTTGCATCAAGTTNAGTCCCTTGGACTGCAAGGAGATCCAACCAGTCCATTCTAAAGGAGATCAGCTCTGGGTGTTCTTTGGAAGGACTGATGCTAAAGCTGAAACTCCAGTACTTTGGCCACCTCATGATAAGAGTTGACTCACTGGAAAAGACTCTGATGCTGGGAGGGATTGGGGGCAGGTGGAGAAGGAGACGACAGAGGATGAGATGGCTGGATTGCATCACTGACTATATGGACGTGAGTTTGAGTGAACTCCAGGAGTTGGTGATGGACAGGGATGCCTGGTGTGCTGCAATTCATGGGGTTGCAAAGAGTTGGACATGATTGAGGGACTGAACTGAACTGAAAGTTAGTTTTTTAATCTTCCCTGTTTTTCTGTAACCCCTATTCCATCAAGTCATCCAGTCACCTATTTTTTAAGACACTGAATACATAAAGTGACTTCCAAGAAAGCAGCCAAATATTCAGGAGGTTAGGTGTTGGCACTGTATATAATTCCTTGAAGCATGGCCCTAATCCAGCATTAATGAGTCACAGTCCCATAGTGAACAGGAAATATTTATACAATGCTGACTCTATGCCAATACTCAGGTAGGGTGCTAGAGGCAGGATAGAAAGATAGACAGTGGAAAAATAGAAGTATTTAAACAAACATAAATAAAATGTCATCAGAGAAAGGGGAAGGTGAGATTGATCTTAATTGCAGGGAGTGAGAAAAAAACAAAAGCTTTTAAAAAGATGTTACTGAAACAGGTCCTCTGAGGGTATAGAGAATTCAAATTGGTATTAATGGAGGCAGGAATTAATTGAATAAAGATATAGAAATCTTGCATTAATTTGTCATGGTTGCTGTAACAATTTTTGTTGTTGTTGAGTCATTATGTCATGTCCCACTCTTGTGACCCCATGGTCTGCAAAGTGCCAGGCTTCCCTGTCCTTCACTATCTCCTGGAGTTTGCTCAAACTCATGTCCATCGAGTCTATAATGCCAAATTATTACCACAAATGTGGTAACTTAACAATAGGAACTTATTCTCTCACGGTTCCAGAGACCAGAAGTTTGAAATCTAGTTGCAGGACCATAGTCCCTCTCACAGCTGTAGGGAGAAGTCCTCCTTTGCCTTATTCAGCTTCTGGTGGCCATCCATATTTCTAGGCTTCCTTAGTTTATGGCCACAACTCGCCAATCTATGCCTTCATCACCACGTTGTTTTGTCACCCCTGTTTTATTCTCCTCAGTGTGTGTCTCACAAGAACACAAACTCTTGTCATTGAATTCAGGGCCAACCCAAAAAACAATGTTGATCTTAGCTCCAGACCTTTAACTTTATTTAACTTTACCTCTGTCAAAACAAGGTATCATTGATGAGTTTTAGGCTTCCCTGGTGGCTCAGATAGGAAAGAATCTGCCTGCAATGCAGGTAATGTGGGTACAGTCCCTGGGTGGGGAAGATTCCTTGGAGAAGAGAATGGCTATCCACTCCAGTATTCTTTCCTGGGAAATCCCATGGACAGAAGAGCCTAATGGGTTACATACAGTCCATTGGGTTGCAAAGAGTTGAACACAACTGAGCAACTATCACTTTCACTTCACTTTTTTTTCCCAAGGATTTTAGGTGAGTATCTTTGGGGGAACATATTTCAGCCTACAACAAAGGGAATGAACTTTATGTGTGGCTGTAGGACTATTTAGTTGGGGGTTGATGCATGGAGTTATATTCATGGTCAATCAGTAAGGGCAAGTTATTCTTTGAAAGACCTACAGAGTCCATTCTTATACTGGCATTCCTTATCTTGCTCCTGTTTTGAAAATCACTCATTTTTAAGCTAAAGAAGTGTGGTTATTGTAGAAATTCAACACTTCCTTCTTAAATGAGGTAATAGGCTCAGGCTCAAGAAGGTTAGACGATTTAGGCAAAGTCACATCAGCAATTAAAGGGCACCCTCAGCAGCAAATTCAGATGCAAATACAGCCATTCAACATTTAATGTCTTCTAGATAAAAGCTTTTAAGGTGTACTTTTCATTTTCCCACAGATTGAAATTGAAGGCAAATCTCTCTCTCTCTCTCATACACACACACATCCACACACACAGAATTCAGGAGAGTGGTGTACACCATAACTTCATCAATGAGTCCTTAAAGGGTCAGTCATAAACAATACTCTCTTATAATTCTGAAACCCGAAGAAGGCGGGGCACAACCATGAAGAGAATGGCACTACCATTAAGAACAGGATATGTCATAAACTGGTTAGACCAACTAGGTCCAAGATGGTGGAAGATTTGACTGGCCATAGACCGCCACCCTATCATGATAAATGACACACCCACAGGTTCCATGACAATTCTGAAACTGACCATAAAAGTCAGGAGTGCCCCAATTCTTGGGAATCCCACTCCTTTTCTAAGAATATTCCTCCCCTTTGTTAGTCTATGAAATTATCCAGCCCTTAAAAACTAAGTACCTTCATAGCCAAGGGCCAATCTGGCCTCTGAGAAGGCCCACCTCTGTGGAGTGTGTATTTTTCCTAACTTGCTTTCACTCTTTTATGTTTCACCTTGAATGCTTTCCTGCCAAGGACCCTCACGTGGTGGCCCATTCCTGGGATTCACTCAAGACCTGGAATGACCATCCTCTCATGCTCGAGTTTTCCTAGTGGAGGCTTTTCACCTGTGGGAATCAAGGATGTATATATACTATAATATTTTCAATAAATATGGCAAGCAACTGAACATACACACACACTGTAACTTCATGCTCACATATCGGCTTCAGAGAAATAGGAACTTCTTGAGGGCAGAGACTGCAGAGCAACAACAACAAGCTTTGCCTCCAAATTTATATCCCTTTTAGGAGACACTTTATGAGCCTGGTTTTGATGGCTATTGCTGCTAAGTCGCTTCAGTCGTGTCCGACTCTGTGAGACCCCAAAATCGGCAGCTCACCAGGCTCCCCCATCCCTGGGATCCTCCAGGCAAGAACACTGGAGTGGGTTGCCATTTCCTTCTCCAGTGCATGAAAGTGAAAAGTGAAAGTGAAGTCACTCAGTCGTGTCTGACTCCTAGCGACCCCATGGACTACAGCCTACCAGGCGCCTCTGTCCATGGGATTTTCCAGGCAAGAGTACTGGCGTGGGTTGCCATTGATGGCTATTAGAACATATGATTACCCTCCCGGTCCTTACTACCACAATAAAATTACTCTATGGTTTGAGATACAACTGTTTCAATAAGCAGTTTAAACTAAGAACGTTAGTCTCTTACTATGTCTCAGTTATGTTATTGGTGGAGTGTATGAGTCAAAGTCCATTCATTCTTGTTTTGAGAGCCTATTGGCTGTTCCGAGTATATTTCTTCAGTGCCATTTTATCTGAGCTAGTGACTTAAACTTGACCTTATTCACACTCCATGAGCTGAGTAAGAAGGTCCTATCTGGATTAATAGCCTTCTGAATCTCACCTCTGATTTTCAGCAAGAGAGAAGTTTGGGAAATGTGACCTGCCTATAAATAAAAGGTCTTAGAGGCATCAACACTCATGTAAAAACCACTTTTTATAAAGATACTTTTTCACCTTTATGTTATTCTTCACTTTGAAGAAAGAAATTCATCATCAGAGTGCAAATACTTTTGCCCAGATCCATCTGACCATTCATTATTACCTGCAAGGCTAGTAGCCAGGTAAAAATCCAAGAAAAGTAATTCCAAATCTATGTACATTTTCCAGACAAATATTGCACCTGTCACAATATGCTACTTTTGGGGAAAAAAAAAAAAAACAACAACAACCAGATGCTATCTCTTCACTAGCTGTGCAATATTGTGGCACACAACTTCACGTGTCAGAGTGTCAGAGCAGGCATGGAGTCACCAACTCTAGTGTGCAAAATCAAAATATCACTACAACAACCACCAAATAGGCACCAGAGGAAATGATCTACATGGGGAGTGACATCTGGCTAATGTCTGGATGATGACAATTGGGGCCATTTACAGTGACCTGGGTTCGATCCCTAGGTCTGGAAGATCCCCTGGAAAAAGGAAATGACAATCAACCCCAGTACCTTGCCTAGGAAATCCCATGAACAGAAGAGCCTGGTGGGCTGTAGTCCATGGGGTCACAAGAGTCAGACATGACTGAGTGACTAAACCACCACCACCATAGTGAGGAAAGCCATAAGCCGAGTGATGGCATCCTTTATGCTACTGCATCAGAGAGACGCACCACATCACATATAACTTGCTTACAGCCTCTTCCCAGCAACACTTAGTCCTCCCCATGAAGCAGAGACAATTATGTTCACCAAATATTTCACTTGTTCCCTACATTGTTTAGGCCTTTGGATGTTGAATGGAGCCCTATGCAACATGCTCTAAAATAATGTGTATAAATTCTGGACTGAGGAAAGGCATACATGTGGGTTTCTCCATTCTCTTCTTATGCCACAGGGGAAAGTGAAGATCAGTGCTTTACAAAGTATAGCTCCAGGATGATGGAGCATTCACCATATCGGATTTATGAGTGACTGATGAAGTTGAACTATATGCATCCCCTCTGCTTAACTCATGCATGCACCATAAACAAGAAATAAACTTTGGTTTTAAGCCACTGAGATTTAAGGGCCTTTCTTCTAAACGCTCTGAGTCGAATATATAGAAAAAATGCCACATCATGGTAAAAGGAAAACTGGGAGTAATAGAAAGAACATGCTCAGTCGCTTCAGTCACGTCTGAGTCTTTGCAACCCCGTGGACCATAGACCTCCACATTCCTCTGTCTGTGGGATTTTCCTGGCCAGAATACTGGAGTGATTGCCATGCCCTCCTCCAGGGGAATCTGCCTGACTCAGGGATCAAATACGCGTCTCTTACATTTCCTGCATTGCAGGTAGATTCTTTACCACTGAGCCACCTGGGAAGCCCAGAAAGAATAAGAACTGAAAAGAAAAAATAGGAGCTCAGAGAAAAGTCATGTGCCCTTGACCTTGCAAATTCAAGGAACTTCTAACCCTACCAAAGTTTGAAAAGGTGATCCTGAAGCTATGGAGATATTTCTTGGAATCTTGGCCCTTTCAGAGGGTCACCCGGGAAAAAGTTACATCCCTACAGCTCATGAGAGCCAAGCCTGCCTGGCCTTCAGCCAATCAGTCAGGATCAATCAGAGCAACTGCCCTGTTCTCCTCCTCTCTGTCTGATTTCAACATGGTTTTTTCTCCTTCTCATCTTTTTGGATTCAGAACCCCATTCTCGTGCACCAACAGGAATGGTTGCCTCTATTGCCTCTCGCGTGGAACATCTTTTCTGACTCACCTCCCAGCAGATGGGCCTGCAGAGTTTCTGCTTCAGTCTGGCCCCTCTGGCCTCTAGTATCATTTCTGCCTAGCAAGGGAGGGGCTCCCTGCCTGTGCGGCTCTCTCATTTGAGGGATTAGATTTAGTTCCTTGATGAAAATGTTTGATTTTTCTGAACACTTATTTTGCCCTTTCGAAGGACACGCTTTCTAATTCTCATAAGAACACATGCTAGCCGACAGGAAGCCAGCTTCACTCCTGAGACCTTTCGGGTCTCAGTGGATTCTCGTTTGTGTGTTATTGCTGTTCCTGATTGCCTGCGGTTTAATACCCTTGTACACTTTCCTCTTCTCTGATGAGAGAAGTGTATCACCTAAGGAGACTTTTTTCTTCATTTAAAGAAAATTTTTTTTTGGTTAACTCAAGGTGACTTTGAAAAATTTAGTGTCATAACAAACCGCAGACAAATATAGTCTGAAAAAAAAAAAAAAGAGCACTTTCTGGCATATGACATTCAGAAACCTCATCTTCTGAAAATCATTAAATAGTGCTGCTATTTACCATAGTTATAGGTAATAAGGTAGGTTAATCAGATCCCTACAACAATGTAAATTGAAGTAAAACCGTGATGTTAAGCTTGCTTTCATATTGGAAAAAATACAGAAATTGAAGGAATCCTGTGAACTATTATACTTAAAAATCATTTAAAATTATTGTCTTTTATTCAGTAAAATTTCTCCTAAACTGCATGAAGGTCTTTTCCTTTCTTATTCAGAATGTGTGATGAGTCTGTCATTTTTTGTACCTTCATTTAAACTTGAAACCCAGATCATTCACTTGGATAAGGCATACTTGTCCACTTTGCCCTCGGTCACTGATGACCCTTGCCGGCCCTTCTCAAAGCACAGTAGAAACTGAGAGAACAGGTGGATGAAAGAAACTCCATTCTTTAAGGGTAAGGGCTGCAGCTTTAAACATGTCTTTCCTTTTTTAACTTTGTATTTTTTTTATAGGAGTATAGCCAATATACATGGGATGACTGTACAAAAAAGATCTTAATGAACCTGATTATTACAATGGTGTGGTCAGTCACCCAAGGTGACAGATATTGTGGAGTGTAAAGTCAAGTGAACCTTAGGAAGCACTGCTGTTAATAAAGCTAGTGGATGCAATGGAATTCCAGTAGAATTATTCCAAACGTTAAAGGATGATGCCATCAAGGTGTGGCATGTCACTAAACCTAGAAGACCCAGCAGTGGCCACAGGGCTGAAAAAGGTCAATGCTCATCCCAGTTACCAAGAAGGGTAGTACTAAAGAATGTTTTAACCATCAGACAATTGCACTCATCTCCTATGCTAGTAAGGTTGTGTTTAAAATCTTACATGCTAGGCTTCAGTATTATGTGAACCAAGAACTTCCAGATGTCCAAGCTGGGCTTAGAAAAGGCAGAGGAACCAGAGATCACACTACAAACATTCACTGGATCATAGACGAAGCAAGAGAATTCCAGCAAACCATCTACCTCTGTTTCATCAATACGCTAAAGCCTATGACTTTGTGGATCATACCAAGCTGTGAAAAGCTCTTAAAGATATGGGAAACCACAACCCACAACATCTTTTCTGTCTCCTGAGAAGCCTGTATGCAGTCCAAGAAGCAACAGTTAGAACCCTGTATGGACCAACTGATTGGTTCAAGACTGGGGAAGGAGTAGGACAGGGCTGTCTGCTGTCATCCTGTTTGTTTAACCAATATGCTGAGCACATCACGAGAAATGTTGGGCTGGGTGAGTTACAAACTGGAATCATGACAGGAGGGAGAAACATCAACAACCGCAGATATGTGGATGATACCACTCTAATGGTAGAAAGCTAAGGGGGACTACAGAGCCTCTTGATGATGGTGGAGGAAGAGTGAAAGAGCTATCTCAAAACTAAACATTAATAAAACTAAGATCATGGTATCTGGCCCCATTATTTCATGGCAAATAGAAGGGGAAAAAGAGGAAGTTGTGACAGACTTCTTCTTGGGCTCTAAAATCACTGAGGATAGTGACTGCAGCCATGAAATCAGAAGATGATTGCTTTTTGGCAGGAAAGCTATGACAAAACTAGACAGTGTGTTAAAAAGTAGAGACATTACTCTGCCAACAAATGATCATATATTGAGGTTTTGGTCTTCCCAGAAGTCATGTATAGTTGCCAGAGCTGGATCATAAAGAAGGCAGAGTGCTAAAGAATTGATGCCTTCAAACTGTGAGGCTGGAGAAGACTTCTGATAGTCCTTTGTCAGCAAAAAGTTCAAACCCATCAATCTTAAGGGAAATCAACCCTGAATATTCATGGAAGGACTGATGCTGAAGCTGAAGCTCCAGCATTTTGGTCTTCCGATGTGAACAGCCAACTCATTGGAAAAGTCCCTGATGCTGGGAAAGACTGAGGGCAGAAGAAGAGGGCGTTAGAGGATGAGATGGTTGGATGGCACCACTGATGCAATGGGCATGAACTTGGGCAAAGTCTGGGAGATGATGAAGGACAGAGAGGCCTGCCATGCTGCAGTCCATTGGGTTGCAAAGAGTCCGACATGACTGGGTGACTGAACAATAACAATATAGCCAATTAACAATGCTGTGGTACTGTTTCAGGTGCACAGCAGAGTGACTCATCCATCCACATATGTAGCCGTTATCCCTCAAACGCCTCTCCCATCCAGGCTGCCACATAACATTGAGCAGAGTTCCCTGGTCATTTTTGATTATCTGTTTTAATATGACAACGTGCGGACATGGGTTTGATCCTTGGCCTGGGAAGATCCCACAGGCTGCTGAGTAACTCATTCTGTGCACCCGGGCTGCAGAACCCCTGTTTTGTAACAAGAGAAGCCACCTCAGTGAGAAGCCTGTGCAACCCAACTGGAGAGTGGCCCCTGCTTGTCACAGCTAGAGAAAGACCATGCACAACAGTGAAGAACCAACAAAGTCAAAATAAATGATAAATAAATATAAATATAGTAGTGTGTACTTATAGATCTCAAACTCCCTAATTATTCCTTCCTCCCTGGTTAAATATTTGCTTTTAATCATGCTTGACAGAATCATCATGTATGATATACTGTTAATAAACACTTAATCGAACTGTTTCTCTAACAGTGCAGCATAAGGAAATGTAGGTATTTTCCTGATGGTTGACTGCAGTGTGCAGGTAGGTGTTGGGGGCGACGCTTCCTTCCTGAGCTGGTTTGTGTGATGCTGACAACATGTACTAATGTCACCATCACTAGCCTGTTGGCTTCCTGATTATTTTAACTAATATATTGCACTGGACTTTATTTTTAGAGCAGACCAATTAAAAAGTATGTATGTAGTACTTTCAGGTAGTTCTAAATTAGGATTATGAGAAAGGACAGCAGAGAAATGTAGAGAGAAACTGATCTCCTGTGATTTAGAAACTTTTTAATAAGTTATTATTATTATAAGCAGAAGAACCCTTTTTAATTAGCAACAGCTAACTTTTGAGTACTTTTGTTGTGGCAGAGACTCTTCTAATTTCTTTTTATATATTAACTCATTTAATACCCATAGTCTAAGAAACTAAACCATTTTACACATGCAAAAAATCAGTTCAGTTCAGTTCAGTTCAGACACTCAGTCGTGTCCAACTCTTTGCGACCCCATGAATCGCAGCATGCCAGGCCTCCCTGTCCATCACCAACTCCTGGAGTTCACTCAGATACACACCCATTGAGTCGGTGATGCCATCCAGCCATCTCATCCTCTGTTGTCCCCTTCTCCTCCTGCCCTCAATCCCTCCCAGCATCAGAGTCTTTTCCAATGAGTCAACTCTTTGCATGAGGTGGCCAAAGTACTGGAGCTTCAGCTTTAGCATCATTCCTTCCAAAGAAATCCCAGGGCCGATCTCCTTCAGAATGGACTGGTTGGATCTCCTTGCAGTCCAAGGGACTCTCAAGAGTCTTCTCCAATACCACGGTTCAAAAGCATNAAATCCCAGGGCCGATCTCCTTCAGAATGGACTGATTGGATCTCTTTGCAGTCCAAGGGACTCTCAAGAGTCTTTTCCAACACCACAGTTCAAAAACATCGATTCTTCGGTGCTCAGCCTTCTTCACAGTCCAACTCTCGCATCCATACATGACTACTGGAATAACCATAGCCTTGACTAGACGGACCTTAGTCGGTAAAGTAATATCTCTGCTTTTGAATATGCTATCTAGGTTGGTCATGACTTTTCTTCCATGGAGCCTTTAAGCAGTCTAAAGCCTGTGGACCTTTCGTTGGGATAAATAATGTTTTTAAATGCATAAAGCATAGTACATAGGACTACAGAGAAAATCAATTTTATTGAAATATAGTTACTAAAACATTAGAAACAAGTTTGTGATATAGGATGTCTTCTTTATCAATGTATTAAATACTGATATATATTTAAATTATAAGCAAGTTAGAGTTAAATTTAATTGTTTAGAACACTATTATAACAGTATTATTGAGTAACTTGACTAAGAACATTAAATTCTGAGATGGGCTTTAACAAGCAACAGATTGTCATGTTGAATATCCAGTTGATTTGGGTTTTTGTTTTGATGGTTATTAGTGTAGAAAAGCCTGATTCACAAAGATACACTTAAACACATTTGTAGCTTGCTTTCCAGGGAAAGATAAACTTCTTTCAAGGACAACTAGAATTCTCTAAGACTTTTAAAATCAATTCCAGTCATAGTAACTTTTTTGTCTAGAGATCAATGAATTCATCTTTGGTTAAATCAACATCTTTGATATGGTTTATATTAAATAAAAAAGGATTCTGAGCCATGATACACCTTTGATACCATTGTGATACAAATAAATTTTAAAGGGTTATAATAGACATGAGAATTTATAGATATTTCTTTTCAAATATATTGACAGAATTTTACAGATAGAAACTACTAGAAAACATGGATATCTTGGTCCTCAGTGAGAGATCCCATGACTTCTACTGTTTGGTGGCTAAATGACTGTTAGGCACAGAGTTGCCTCAGCTACCCAGCTCCATCGCATGAGCATTTACAGACAGGAAGACTGAATCAAGCAGTGTGTCAGTACTTCACAGTCGGGGTCAGTCACTCATTTGTGTCCGACTCTTTTGTGACCCCATGGACTGCAGCACGCCAGGGTTCCCTGTCCATCCCCAACTCCTGGAGCTTGCTCAAACTCATGTCCATTGATCAGTGATGCCATCCAAACATCTTATCCTCTGTTGTCCCCTCCTCCTGCCTTCAGTCTTTCCCAGCTTCAGGGAGTTTTCCAGTGAGTCAGTTCTTTGCATCAAGTTGCCAAAGTATTGGAGCTTCAGCTTCAGCATCAGTCCTTCCAATGAATATTCAGGACTGATTTCTTTTAGAATTGACTGGTTTGATCTCCTTGCAGTCCAAGGGACTCTCAAGAGTCTTCTCCAACACCACAGTTCAAAAGCATCAATTCTTCCATGCTCAGCCTTCTCTATAGTCCAACTCTCACAGCCATACATTACTATGGGAAAAATTATAGCTTTGACTAGACAGACTTTTGTTGGCAAAGTAACATCTCTGCTTTTTAATATGCTATTTAGATTTGTCATAGCTTTTCTTCTAAGGAGCAAGCATCTTTTAATTTCATGGCTGCAGTCACCATCTGCAGTGATTTTGGAGCCCAAGAAATAAAGTCTGTCATGGTTTTCATTGTTTCCCATCTATTTCCCATGAAGTGATGGGACCAGATGTCATGATCTTAGTTTTTTGAGTGTTGAGTTTTAAGCCAGCTTTTTCACTCTCCTCTTTGACTTTCATCAAGAGACTTTTTAGTTCCTCTTCACTTTCTGCCATAAGGGTGGTGTCATCTGCATTCTGTAAGCAGTACTTCTATAAGCCTTTAATTTAAAGTAGTGATGAGTGAAAGTGATAATAAGAAAATATCTTAGGACGGCTGTAAAATAATATAAAATTATCTGATTTCTATTGGTAAAGATAGTGCTAATATTACTTGTGGATTATTGTCTATATGACAAAAGGAAATGCTAAAGTTCAGTTAAAGGTTAGTAAAAATAAAAATGCAATTTTTTTTTTCAATTTAAGGTCATAAACACCCCCTGCATTCTCCCTGTGTTCTCCTATTAGACCCCAGGTTAACAATCCTTGATCTACAAAAAAAAAAGTGGAAAAGCTAGCAAAAGACATGAACAAATAGTTTATGAAAAGATGTAAAAATAGTTTTTAAATACACGAAAAGATGTCCCCTGCGTTTAAAATAAGAAGAATGCAAATCAAAGTCCCACTGAGATGCCATTGCTCACCTGTCAGATAGTCACAAATTCAAAACCTTGACAACGTATATTCTGTTGGCAAAGCTGTGATGATATAGGCACTCTCATCTGTTGCTGTGGGTGTTCGTAGTGGTAGTCCCTGTGGAGGGGAGTTTACCTTTCAAGCCAGAAATCCCACTTCTTGGAATCTGCTCTGATAGTTCAGCTCCAGTGTGAAGACGCATGTGTACCATAATCAGTGCAGCATTGTTGGTCATCGTAAAACCACCTCGGTGTCCAGTCACACAGACTGCCTGAGGGAAGTGTTGCGTGTCTATGTGATTGAGTTCTCTGTAGCAATGAAGTAAGAAATCCAGTCTCTGGCAACCAAGAGGGAGAAATTTCCAGGAGATACTGTTTGAGGGGGGAAAAAAATAAATTACCATCTGTCATATATTTGTGTAAGAAAGAAGGAGAAACAAGGAAACATGTATATATTTGGTTATCTTTACAAAAAAGAAACATAAGGATCAACTAGAAACCAAAGTTGATTACTTGTAGGCGTGAGGGCAGTTGTGCAATAGGGTAGAAGGGTTTTAAAAGAGGGCATGACACTTCCCTGGGCATGCCTTTTTGGTACAGTTTAACTTTTGGAAATATGTTAATGTTTTCCATATTCAAAATATAAAATGAAGTCAACAAGGGTCAGGGAGCTAACTGAAACAGATGAACTATAAATCAAATGAATAACACAATCACACTGAAAGGAATTTAAAAAAAATAAATTCAAGTAACTCATGAATGTAGTTATTTGGCGATATACCTTTAGTTGTGGGTAGAGTTGGGCAAGAAGTATGAACAATCCTGAACTCTTTTTAGTAGGCTGTGTCTTTTCTAATGGTGTGGGCAGCAGTGTTCTGAAACTGTTTCAGACATGTTACAAGGTTGAGGAGTAGATGTGCTGCTGTTGGTGAAACCAGAGTCCTCACTGAGGGAGAAGGGACATGCAGACAGGGAGTGAGGGAAAGCAAGAAAGAACCCCTGCAGGGGTAGACTGGAACTGGAGCTATTGGAATCATGATTTCGAAAACTTGTCTGTGTAAGTGTACATATATACGTGTGTTTACATATACATGGGTGTATGTCATAGCTGTGTGTCTAGAGAGGGCCTAGAAGTAAAGACACCCCACTGGCAATGAGCATATCAGGGCTCTTCAAAGAAAGTACTGATTCTAGGTTGAGGCAAGGTAAGTATAAAATGAGCTTGAAATATCTAGTGCTCAAATATATATATGAAGAAAAAAGATGGGATCGTCACAGAATATAGGAACCAGCTTGAAGGGGCTTCCATTGGCCAGATCTCAGACAGTTTGTCCACTGAGATGATTAAGAACAGCAATAAAGCATAAACCATTAAAAAAAGGTGGGGAGGGGGGAGTCAATGCGCACATCCCCACGAGAGAAAGATAAAAGAGGGGAGGGCATTTGCTTCCAGCAGAACGCTAAATACTGGTCAACATGAAAGCAGTTGGACTTGGACATTTTTGCAACCTTTCTAGTAAAAATTGGCTCAGGCCAGAATCATCAATGAATGTTAGATCTAGGGGATATGTTTTGATTTGCTTAATAGTTGCAAAGGGGGAAAAAAAGTAACTAAATGAGGAAATCAGACAATACCTTGATCAGATGATCAAGGTTAATGTCGCTGGTATTCTGCTTCAGTGTGTACAGAAGTTCCTTTAGATCAATCTCCCTGCAGGTAACTATAAACTTCAGGCAGAGTTTTGAAAACCCCACTCTCTGAAGACACTAGAGAATCACCTAAAGGAGGCAAATTCTGGAAGGGAGTCTACACTGGGAACCGATTTTTACAGCTTTTAGTTCCTGTTTCTGCTTTTAGCAGTCAGTGCCTATGAGGTAGCCAACTGAGAGAAGAGTCTTTCTGGCCTAAAGAGGACAGAGTTCAAGGTAACTACAGTCACTGCAAAGTGAGAGGAGAATCTTAGAAAGGAGACAGACAGAGAAAGTCAGCCCTAAATTCTGTGTATAAACTAGCCAAGTCTCTGGCTAAGCCCTGAACCATGCTTTCTTGGGCAGGCTCCAGGCAGGTCCGCTAAAGATGAAAGAACTAAACTGAGACTTAGGCAGCTGCCCAGAAGACAGAATTTGCAGTTTGAGCCAAATCAAGTTACTTTAAAGCAAAGCAAAAAAGAAGTCAACATTCTTTGGAGGAATGTAATAGAATCCATAGTATCCACAAGATAACACTTAACAGTGTCCAAGATGTAGTCCAAAATTCACACCACCAGTGAGCAGCAGGGGTGCATCCTGTGCATCTGGATGTGATAGTCTGAGAAGCGTAGCCTATGTAGTATTCCATCCAAGAATGCTTTTTCTAAGGACACATCAGACAGATCCAAAAGTAAGGACCACTCTGTTAAAGAACAAGAAAGGTGCAGGGAGGGGGATGTATTCTTCAGAGATACCAACATCACAGAAGTCAAAGGCAGAGAGAATGTTTCAGATTAAAGGAGACTAAAGAGATAGTTACAGCTAAGTGTAACATGCAATCTTAGACTGGATTCTTCCTGGGAAAGGAAACATGCTCTGAAAGTTATTCTTGGGCAATTGACAAAAGTAAAATATGTAAGAGAGTAGAAAAAAATCTCAATGGTATTTACTGAATTTGATAACCTTACTGTGATTATGTAAGAAAATATCCTTTCCCATCAGAAGTACACACTGAAGGATCTAAGGATAGTTAACGAGTAGTATACTGTGTAGTATACTCTTAAATGGTATATTCCAGGAAAGGAAATGTATGTGCGTAGTGTGGAGAGAGAACAAGAGAGCCTAAGTATAGATGGTAAGTCAAGTATGGCAAAATGTTGGACAGGGTGTTAAAGAAACTGGTTTAACTGGACTGGACAGTGAGAAATACAATGTATCAGCTGATGTAGAGCTCAAGAACCTACTTAATAGAGCAGTTGGATTGAATTTGAAAAGTAGCAGATTTTTAACGTGTTAACTGACCCATCAAAAGAGTGGTGAGTTAGGAAGATGATTCTGACAAGGATGTGTAAGATGAATTTGGTTCGGGAGAAATGAGAGTAAGAGGAGACATCCAGATCTACTGCTAGTTTAGGGGTTGGAGAAGGGGTTGTTTGGGTTGATGGAAATTTAGGTTAGGATGGTGGCAGTAAAATGGAGAAAGGCAAGTGTAACAGACATTTTGATGTTGGAATAAAGATAAAGTTGCAGGAGGCTGAGGAAGGGGCCGGGGGGAGGCAATGGCAATGAGACTGGTCTAGAGAGCAGTGGCCAGAGGCCACAGAGCAGGCTACTTGGAGAGGTGGCATGGCAAGGGCTGTGAGGCAGCTAGGGTGACGTCTTGCCTGTCCAGGGAAGGCTGGGTCAAATGAAGAGTTCCCGTCTGCCTGTCTGTTCGGGACAGGAGAAATTTCAAAGTGTTTGAAGCAAAAGGGAAAAGACAATAATAAGGAAAGTAATAATAGTCTACTTAAAACAGCTTTCAAAGAATTCTTCCACCTCCAGGTGAATGTTCTACTAGTTTCTGTTCCTGTTGCTTCATGGCTGACTTGCCTATTTTTTACTTCAGATCCAGAAACAGCAAGGCCCAGCAATTCCAAAATCACCACCACGCTGGGTCTGGTCGTCCATGCTGCAGGTAGGTTCAGATTGCAGTGGAACCCCTTTCTTTTCTGTCACACAGGTACCATCCACAGGAACCTTCTGGAGCAGGGGCTGTTTAATGAAGTCCTACGACAGAAGCATGAACCCCAGTGTACTCAGTGTCAGGGGATTGTAAGCTAAGAATGGTTTTTACATTTCTAATCAGATGAAAAAGAATAATTCATGGCACATGAAAATTACATGAAATTCAAACCTCCGTGTCCATAAGTGAAGCTGTATTGGAATACAGCCACGGCCACTTGTTTACGTATAATCTGTGACTACTTTCACACAACAGTGGTAGAGTTGAGTAGTTGCAAGAGACCAAATGGCTCACAAAGGCTAAAATATTTCCTATTTGGCCCTTTAAGAGAAGTTTCCTGACCTTTTCCCTAGGACCTCATCTCGAACACTTCTGTACTGAATAGGCCTGCTGCCTGTTATCTACCCAGAATGCCAGTTGAGGCAGGGGTGGGCTGTGGGGCGTCACAAGTCTCAGCAGTGCTGACTGGGAGCACCTTTGAGCCATAACCACAACCAGTCCCAGTTGTAGGGGTCTGTAAGTGACAAAAGCACGTGAACGATGACACCCTGTTATCTGGACTTCATAGTAATGCATGCTTTTCTAGCAAAAAGTTCACCCACTCAGCCAGTGTTTACTCACTGCGTATGAATCATCTATGCCAAGTCGTGGGGTCTTTGTTTTTTCACCTGCAAGATGCAGAGATGCCTCCTTCGAAATTTCTTGCTTTTTCTGTTGCAGTTTAACTGATTAGTCAGTAGATTTTTGAATGTCATACTTTTTCAACAACAGCAACAATAACTGGCATATTAAGTATCAAATAGTACCTGTGCTAAGCTCCTCACATGTTACCTCATGAAAACCTTAGAAATATGTACTTTATTGAACCCATTTTGGAAATGAGAAGGCTAAGGTTCAGAAAGCTTAAGTAGCCTTCTCAGAGCCTGGTCCAGTTCTATCTAACTCTGCAGCCCGCACACCCACCACACTGTTATAGTTGTTATTTATAGTGTTTTATGTTTCATCTTTTCCAAATATAGCTGATGGTGTTGCTTTGGGAGCAGCAGCTTCTACTTCACAGACAAGTGTCCAGTTAATTGTGTTTGTGGCAATAATGCTGCATAAGGTGAGCAGAACTTTGGTGTAGATTTGTTGTGGACTGAGCCAGTAACTACAGCTTCTCTTGGTCTTCGTGTTTTTCTGGATGCAGAGGTTTTTGTAGTTATTTTCTTAACTGCCATCCACCTTAGAGAATTTAATAAATCTGTTTAAAACTAAGTCTTTTGCTACCATTTTCTTAAACTTATAAGTTGGAGGGATTTTATTTTTTTATGGCGTATACACAAATTGTTAAGTCCTCCACAGATTTCTGTATTTCATGGTAATTTTTGTTCATAAATATTTTTCCTTTCTTATACTTAACTATTTCAATGGGACATTTTCTAGCTTAGAACATTAATTCCTACAAGGCAGAGCTCAGACTTAGTGTTTGTTATACGTGGTTTTCTTGTATGATAATAATTTAGTCAAATGACAGGTACTTCATCATGTAGAAGCAATCCAGATTTCTAGACTAATAAGGGATAGTTTTCTTCTCCAGGCACCAGCTGCTTTTGGGTTAGTTTCCTTCTTGATGCACGCGGGCCTCGAGCGGAATCGAATCAGAAAGCACTTACTTGTCTTTGCACTGGCAGCACCAGTTATGTCCATGGTGACATACTTAGGACTAAGTAAGGTAAGGCTGACTCAAGCTTATCTGGACAAATATCTAACTCCTTGTGATCCACCAAAACTTATGGTCTCTTATGTTGAAGTTTTCAGTTAAATTACTGCCTCAAGGTAAAAAGAAAATTCAACTTAAAAACCTATACTGTACAAAGTGTACACCTTAATTCCAAGTCAATCCTCTTCATAAATTTAGAACATTTTCTTATTCATTTAATTAAAAAACTTCTTTCCCATCAGTTCCAAAAATATTTGCACAAATACGTGATTTTTAAAATAGTCCAATTTAAAGCTCATCAGACATGCTAGTTATATTTAACTGGTATATAATAAGTCACAACAGTATGGATTTAATGTTTCAGTGAGCATAGGAAGTGTGAGTAACAAGTTTGCAGCAGGTTTAAGAGCAGTAGGGAGTGAGCAGAGATCTCTATATTCAGCTAATACTCAGATTCTTCTACTCTCGGCTCTTGTATCACTGCACATTAAGTACCCAGGTCTTTGTCATTACACTGATCGTACTTCCAGTCCTGAAGTGGCATGTGTTGTTTGTCACATCAGACCCCAGGCATTCTACTCTGTTGCTCCAGTTAGACCTTCCCGTGCCTTATTATTCTGTCCACTAGGGCAGCAGTTCTTAACAACCCTTCCCGTTTTACTTAAATATCAATTGGCAAGTGACAGAGGAAAATCTTAGAACCAAACCAACTTAGGGCTTTCCCCCACACTCTCTGAAGATCACTGATTCTTCTGAGTGTTATTCAGTTCGTATTTGATATAGAAAAGCTTGCATAGAAAGGAACGTGAGAAATGAAATGGCTAAAGAATGGTTAAGTTCCTGTCAGTCAAGGCTGATCCGATCACTAACACCTCATTGTTCACCTGAAGAGCTTTATCTTCTTTTAGTCAATGAGTAGTAATAATACATAGTTCCCTTTTAAATATTATCCTGTTTATCACTTCACTGATCAATGTAAGTTTCTAGAACTTTTGACAAAAAGATATGACAATTTTGGAGGCACGGAGTTACAGGTTACGTTTATTGCATGTTCTTAAATTTTCAGTTACTTGTCTTAGTCTGTAGGGCCACATTTTTAATTTAGGGACTTTGAGGGAGAGGGAGAGGCGGGGAGGGTTTGGGAGAATGGCACTGAAACATGTGTGCTATCATGTGGGAAATGAATCATCAGTCTATATTCGGTTTATTTTTTTTATTTATTAAAAAAAAAAGAGTTTTTCAAGTGCAAAAAAAAAATAAATAATAATAATAATAAAAAAAGATGGAAATTAGTTGTGTAAAGATTAGCTTTGGGGATATTTCTAGGCTCTGTGAGGGCAGGTACTGTATCTCAGTTGTCACTGTACCTCAGGCCCTGGCCTAGAGCCTGGTGCATATGGGAGGTTTGTTAATATTGGTAGAACAAATGAATGTATCACATTTGATATCTGCATTAGTGCTGTTGATTCCATCTTAATAATCTTGAAGTTTGTTTGTAAAAGTAATCTCGAGTGGCTCAGTGTGGGTAAAGAATCCGCCTTCAATTCAGGAGATGCAGGTTCAGTCCTTGGGTTGGGAAGATTCCTCTGGAGGAGGGGATGGCAACCCATTCCAGTATTCTTGTCTGAAGAAACCTGTGGACAGAGGAGCCTGGCAGGCTACAGTCCACAGCGTCACAGAGAGTCAGAGACAACTAACGCAACTGAGCACGCGTGCACACATGGCCGATAGCCCTAACGCTTTTTTGGAGGCTTTCCATAAATAGCAAAATTGTTCTGGTGTCAAGGTGTCCCCACTTCCCAAATCACACCAGCTATGAATATTGGGTGCCTTTTTAATTACTATTCTTTCTGACTCTGCATGTTACTTGACTTAATTTTCTTCTTTCTCTCTTACTTCACAGAGCAGTAAAGAAGCCCTTTCAGAGGTCAATGCCACTGGGGTGGCCATGCTCTTCTCTGCCGGGACCTTTCTTTATGTTGCCACCGTACATGTCCTCCCTGAGGTGGGCGGAACGGGGCACAGCCACAAACCCGACCCCACTGGAGGGAGAGGCCTCAGCCGCCTGGAAGTGGCAGCCCTGGTTCTGGGTTGCCTCATCCCCCTCGTTCTGTCGATAGGACATCAGCATTAACTGGTGAGGGTCCAGCCTCGGTCCGTGGCCGTTCGCCATTCAGTGAGAACAGCCAGCTCGTGACAGACGCTCACTTCCTCAGTCTCTTGTCTCGCCTCGCCCATCTCCACCTGTATTCCTAAGAGTCCAGAGGGAGGTGAGATGAAAACCTGGAGTAATGGAAAGCTTTTCAAGTAGAAACAACACACTGCGAAGGATACAGACATTCCGTTGTGTTGTCTTTTCAAGGGCCCTTGGCATTTTGAGTTTTGATATTTCCCTTAACCCTATTCTCAGGGAAGATGGCATTTAGTTTTAAGGAAAAGTGGAGAACTTCCTACTCATAATGAAATAATTATGAAAGTGCAGTATTCTGTAATTAAGCTAAATCTCTTAGTTTAGAGGCTCTGCCACTTTATCCATTGACTTTTTAACGTGGTTCTCACCGTGTAAGACTGGTGCTTCAGCATCTGTGCCACTTGCCTTGAATGAAGGTCATGACGCCCACAGTGTTAGATGCTAAAGATAAGTAGTTCATCTGGGGCTAGAGTCAAGAAAATGATGGCAAGACACGTTGAAAACTGACTTTACACTTGAGAGATCCGGTGAAGTGGGGACATCTGGGGAGACTGAAACACCCCCTTCAGCACGTGCCTCTCTCCAGAGAGCCTGCCTTCCATCAGAGGGGGCGGCAGAGGTGGACTAGCTTTTAAAGAGGTGACGTGTTTTATAAGACATTTTTTTTTTCAAGTCCTTCTGTTTGTAGTAGAGGAGCCAAGTTCTAATAGGTTCAGACCAACCTAGGCTTCCCTTCTGACTGTTCTAAGAATAGTCAGATCCCAAAGTATCTTTGGAAATTAAGGGGTGTTAAATTTTAACTGAATTTGGACAGTTACTGACATCTTTGTAGTAGCCTTTTTAGAAGAAAGATCACTAAAACCTACTTGTCCTTTTTTTGTCTCTTAAATATTTATCTTGGTAGACCAGCAGTCCCTCTGGCAAAATACTCAGTGCCCCTTTGGGATTGCCAGGTCACCATCACGTAAGCACCTATAGCAGGGAAGAAAGTCAGGATGTATCACAAATGGGAGGTGTTTGCCTGTTGATTTAAAGCTTATTAAAATCATGTCTTTTGTCTCTTTATCTTTTCTGTATTTTATTCCTAACTTTTCCCTCCAGCCCTTCCTCCCTACAATTTGCTGCTTACTGCTGGTGGTGATGCTAATATTTGTGTGAGTTAAGTTCTCATCAGGACAGCCTCTTCTTGGAACTGTGATGATAAAGATAATATTGTCTCTGTCCTCTGTTCCTTTCAATGAAGTTACCTTTGTGTCAATTGCAGCTTTGTTAAGCCCTTAAAATGTCAACTTCCTCCTTTGAGATGATACAATCACTGATACTCTGGTAATTTAAACAATTGAAATATTAAAAATAGTAAGCAGACTAGGATAATTTGTCCATATTTGCCAAAAATCCCTGTGAACCTTGTGTTATCAAATAAGTGTATAATATTATATTGTTAATTTATTTTGATTTTCTGTACCATTTCAAAACACATTTCATAAAGTGGGAACCAAGACTCTCTTTGTCAGGGCATTGGATTTAGGAGTTTGTGAAGCATTTTATGTAATGCATAAGCCAGCATCCCCGGGATTTCTGTATTTCCTTCCTAGATGTGTCACTGGGCCAGCAGCTGTGGACAGAGAACTTGTGAGCCCTCTGCTGGCTAGACCAAAGTAGCATAAACAGGATCTGGTTTTGGATAGTGGCTGGGAACCGTCGTGAACAGCATAAAAACCAACAGAAGGTGTAGCAGGAAAGTCTAGGTGACTTTCCTGCTAACAGCTGGGACTTCAGAGAGTCATGGGTTTTCACCAAGTCCTTCAAAATGACATGGTTGCCTTGATTCTCCCTGGAAATGTACTTCATTAAATAAATAGCTCATTTTAGTGTCTGGTCTGGTTTGAATAGTGGCACTTTTCTATCATATTGTTGTGCAATGATCAGAAATTTGTTCTGCTGGCCAAAGCCTCTTTCTGCAGTGCCTTGCCATGACACTTGAAAGTTGGGCTAGAATATCTTGCCGGGTAGGGCCTTGAACTCTGGCAAGGGCAGAACCATCTAACCTCCAAATTGGCCTTCCCCTCTGGACCCCACATTAACAAGCAAACCTTTCAAGGCCTATCAGCTCTCAAGAGCTATGGGCTGTCCAAGATTTTAAAACTGCTACCCCAGGAACCACTCATTTCCCTCCTGGTCAGCAGGTAAAAATAGCCATACTAATCTTACAGGGCTCAAACGCATCTCCAGGCAGCAGGGTACTGAGTGGCGTGGCAGGGGCCTCCTTCTTTTGGGGGCGGGGGAGAATCTAACTTATGTGGGCAGTGTCCCAGAAGAGGCCACACTGATGGTCACTTACTGGCACATTTCAGCTCCATTTTCCTCTTGTTTAAAGCTGCCTCCTTAGATGTGGATGCCTTAATGCTCTCACACGTTTGGAAACCTTGGCAATACTTCAGTCGCTGCTGTGATTACAGATGGGATTATTGGCTACTGAAGAGATGCAATTGATGATGAAAAGCACTGTCCTTCCTTCCTCATAACCAAAGTTAATCTTAAGTACAATTTGACTCCCTTTCCTCGGTACAGATAGACTTTCTTCAGATGTTGAGGACTCTCTTAACTGGCAAATTAAGGTGAAAATTACACTCATCCATTCCCTTCATTTGTTCGCCAGTGAATTGCTTTTGTCAGTTTCCAAAGCCCCAAAGCAGCCATCTTCCAGGTCTGATGGCTTTCCTGTACGTGCTGTTGCCAGATTTCAGTTCCTCAGGCGAATTCTGCCCTGGAGTGCAGAGTGTCGAAACACCACCACAGAGGCTCTGTGTTCTCCCTTTCCCTCTTCACCTTTTTATTTCCCTATTCAAAACAGCCAAGTCTGTTCCTATATTTTGAATCATTAGAAAAATGAGAGAGGTGGCTGTTTTGAGTGGTGAGTTCTTCATAGAAAGAAGAAAATGTAATGATGTTTTTTACTGGCCTGCTTTTAAGTGTCACTGCCTGGTTTTTCCTCTTTTTCAAGGATTAGAACTAGGAGGACATGCCAGCCCCTCAAATACATGGTAGCCAGGCACTGAACATGGGAACTGCGTGTGTGTCAACAGCACAAGCCCCCAAAGCATGCTCCTGCCTTTGGGGCCCCTGAGCCCCGTGGGAGGCTGAGAATGACCAGATTCATCCAGAACTGCTGTAGGGCAAGGCAAGAACCCTCTAATAGTGTTCCACAAGGGTACCCTCCTTGCGTTACGGAATCTCCTGCTCAACACAGAATGGTCCACATTACCCAAAGAGCACTGTTTGAGATGCTATGAAATTAAAACCAGTCATGTAGCCCTTTATACCTGAGACATCTAGATTCACCTGAGAAGACCTGAGGGACTTGCATGAAAGGGCTAGATAGCCATTAGGAATTTTCTAGATATGCTCAGCCTAACACAAGGAGATTGACTTTGATCTGTTTTCTCATAGCGTCTTCTACTAAGTGGGAAATCTCATGGGATAACACTGCAGTTCCCCTGGTTTGGTAGCCTAAATAGTGATTTTAAATGTCCCCTTTTTCTGGATCCTTTGTAAACCATGAAATCATTCCATGGATGGCTGCCTTATAATTTTTGTCTCTTTCCACTTTAATTGTGAATGGTTAAAAAAAGTTTTTGCTGTTTTCTGATTTGTTTTCTGATATTAAATTTTTATTAGTGCATACCATATGTGAGTGGTTCATTATTGATCCCCTCGGCAGTTTTTCCTTTTGATGACCAGACTGGACCCACATTTGAACATCAGAAAAGGTAATGAAATGGTTTGAGGGGCAGTGGAAAGATGTATCTATAACCTTTAGAGAAGGAGAGAAAGAAAGGCAGAAGGGAGATAAAGGACTCATTATACCATCTGCCCCAGAGATAGCAATTTATGGACAATTTTTTTGCCTTTGCCTTTGCTGTCACCAAATATTATTTATGAAGGTACCTATCTAATCCCAGAAGAGAGATGCAGGCCAGTAGATCCCAGTCACGTGGATGCATTTCAAAGGGCATAGTTACTAATCTGAGTATGNCGCACTGATTGGCGCTCGCGGCCGGCCTCCAGCCAGCTCACCTGCCCCTCCCAGCCAATCGGGGCCACCAGAATTGGGGCTGTCGCAGGGGGAGGGGGGTGATGCTGTTGACTGGAGGCTGAGCCTCCCTCCCCGCCGGGCCCGCCGCAGCCCGGAGCCCGAGCCGCAGGCTGCGCGCCCCCTCGTCCCTAGCCACCGCGCTCCGGGACCCGTGCACTTGAATGCCGCAGCTCCCGGCCCGCGCCGCTCCGCGTCTCCGCCGTCAGGGACGCGCACAGACGGCGCTCGCCGACGTCGCCTCCCCGCAGTCTCGCGCCGAGCCCGCCCTCGCCCAGAGCCCCGCGTCCCTGCTGGCCCCGGGGAGCGGGTGGGCCCGGCCGCGGGCAGTCCCGCCGAGGCAGGATGTTCACGTCCAAGTCCAACTCGGTGTCGCCCTCGCCGTCTCTGGAGCAGGCTGACTCGGACGCGCTAGACATCAGCACCAAGGTGCAGCTCTACGGTGTGCTGTGGAAGCGGTCCTTCGGGAGGCCATCGGCCAAGTGGTCCCGGCGGTGAGTGCCCCTCCCGCGCCAAGTGAGGACCACCTGGGGAGGGAATCAGGGCCTAAGGACCCCCTACCGAATCCCTCATGCCGTCCTGCGCCTGCCTTCCTTGTGACCTTGGCCTCGCCCCGTTTGGCTCTTCGCTGGCTTCTCCTGGAAGATGTGGATCCCAACCCCGGACCGGGTCATCCCTGCCGAGGCTGGTCGAGCTGGGGTGGGGCCGCTGAGTTCTCTGTGGAATGATCTAAGTCGGGTTGGGGAGAGTGGGCGCGGGCGGAAGAGATCGTGGCCGTGGTTGGAGTCCAGTTGGGTCAGATTGGGCCGTACTCTGCAGCGGAGAAAGAAGCCCTGTCTTCAGCCAGCCTCCCTGGGACCCCGCCCCCAATTCCATCATATTCACATCCCTCTGACCCCCGCTTCTAGAAGTGGGCTTAGAGTTGGGGCATGGGTGTCCTACCTTCCACCGCCCACTTCCACCTACCCCAACAACCGGGTACATGCAGGGAGGGAGCTTCTGAAAGGCACTGGTTGGGGGAGAGAGGAAAGGCCTGGGAGAGTCTGTGCTCACCCCTGGAGGAGTCTTACTGGGAACTGGGGCTTCCCAGGTGGAAGCTGGGGCTTCTTTAGTTGTAAAGAACCTGCCTGCCAATGCAGGAGATGTAAGAGACTGAGTTTGATCCCTGGGTTGGGAAGATCTCCTGGAGGAGGGCGTGGCGACCCACTCTAGTTTTCTTGGCTGGGAAATCCCATGGGTAGAGGAGCCTGGTGGGCTACAGTCCTTGGGGTCACAAAGAGTTGGAAATGACGGAAGCAACTTAGCACGCACATGCACTCACGTGTGTCTTTAAACTGGGCCTACAGAAGGGAGACTCCAGTGCTTCAGGCAGAGAAGCTGGACAGAAAGGAGGGACTCTCGGGGGTTGGGGGAAGGGAGATGGGGCAGGACNCAAAGAGTTGGAAATGACGGAAGCAACTTAGCACGCACATGCACTCACGTGTGTCTTTAAACTGGGCCTACAGAAGGGAGACTCCAGTGCTTCAGGCAGAGAAGCTGGACAGAAAGGAGGGACTCTCGGGGGTTGGGGGAAGGGAGATGGGGCAGGACTGAGGATGGATGGATCCTGTCAGAAGGACTGATCCTGTGGAAGGGGTGGCGGGTAAGGTCAAAGCAGCCTGGGTCTTCAGCATCAGCTTCCAGGTCCCAGCTCCTAGGCCACTCCCCAGAGGCCGGTAGCCACTCAACTGAGCCTGGAAGGTGTTGGAGGAAGGGGGAGTTCACAGCCCTGAACTTGCAGGAATCTCCCAATGCTGGTTTCAGGAGCAATGGGCCGTCTTCTGGAGAGTTTTCACCCTCAGGGCAATCTCAGCTCTGAGATTTGCTGTGCGATGGCCCCTGCCTGGAGGCATGACCCTGCCGGGAAACTAGGAGGGGTCTAGATGCCCCTTCCATCCCATCCTGTGCGTCTGCCCCTGAGCAGGGGGGGCTTCCCATATGCGCAGGAACGCAGTCCAGAGGGACATGGTCATAGCTGGTTTTGATGTTCTGCTTTGATGAATAATTTAATATGTCTACAGAACAAATGGAGCTGTGGGTGCTGTTTCACATTTTACACACCTGGTTTCTGCTGGACTTCTCTTTGGGGTTTAACGAGATGGCGGCTCCTTGAGTTCTTCCAAAGTTAAGCGTATATCTCTGGTCCCCTGAATGGAGGCCTGGGGCAGCAGAGAAGCCATGCTATGAGGGGTTTCCAGGGCTGTGTAGTCTGAGCGGCAGCTCTCAAGCACCAGGAGCAGGCTTTTCTCTACAAAGGGCATCAGGTGGGTGTGGGGAGGCTGCTTATAAATTCAAGAGCCGTTAGCAGAGTGCACCCCACCACCCCCTTCTACCTCAGTTGCTCCAGGCAGACAACACTCCTCTGTTGGGTCTAGCTGCTGTCCTTGGTATTGCCTTCGGGCCTTGTGCTCCAGGACATCCCTTTCCATGCATTTTCACCTTGTGGCATTCCTAGTAAGTGCTGGGGATCTGCAACCCCCAGGTCTGTCTCCTAGCACCCCTCACCCACAGGTGTGGGGACTTGGCCCCTGCATCTGCAGTTGATTCCAGGGCTGGGAGTCACTGTGGAAGTTCCCTAGCTAAAAGCACAGTGATGGAGCCCGGGGCCTTGAAGGGCTGTAGCACCCCCGCCCCAAGAATCTCCTCCAGTAGCTCCCACAGCCACTCAAAAAATCATCCAGCCCAAGTCAGAACAGCGTACATGCTCTGCAAAGTCAAGTCTTTCAGCCCCCTTTCAAGGAGATTTTCACATCCTTGTTCCTTCATGGGAATTCTGGAGTTGCCCCTGCGGAAAGATCCCTCCTTCCCTGGGACTTAGGAAAGAGCCAACATTCACTTTGACCTCTCTAGGCCTCTGTCCATGCTCACAGATAAACACACACACACATGATTTAGCCTTGGATCAGCAACAGCTGGTCAGAGAGGGTCTAGAATGGGGTAGGGGGAGGACTGATGCTAAGCTTAGCCCCTTCACTTCCCAGAAGGGCCCCTTGGGCCCCAGTTGCCTATCTGTGGCCTCTTTGGACTCCAGCTAATTAGCAGCCACAGGAAGGCCAGGGGAAGGGGCACTCAGGCCTGCCGCCGCAGAGCTCTGCCATTAGAGCGATCGATGCCATGGTTGGGGGGGAAGCAGCTAAGAGGAGGGGGCCTGGAAAGGCTCCTGAGCCGCATAAATAACTCATGGGCAGGATGGGAGCGGCCGCGGCTGGCTGGGTTCTGTAAAACCTCTTCCGCTCAGGGCCTGTCTCAGGGCCTGTGCCACCAGCTCCTGGTGCCTGAGCAGCCCTTCCCTTGGGGGGTGGGGGAGATGCCCTCGAGCTGAAGGGCCAGCATTTTTCCCCCATGAACAACAAAAAGAGAAAGGAATCCACAACGTTTTTTAGCAGTAATCAGAGGATCTGGGAGAGGTGCCTAGAGGGTGACTCCTCCCCCTTACCTGTGAGCAGTGGAGACGCAGGTGCTCAGAGACAAGTAGGACAGGAGTGAAGCCTCTCTGCCTGGCCCATTGTCAGCCGCGCAGTGGCACTTGTCCAACAGACAGGCCAGCTCTCTCCCAGGGCTTCATTCTTTCCCCAGCATTCCAGTTGTTGTTCAGTCTCGAAGTCACGTTCGACCCTGTGACTCCATGGATTACAGCATGCCAGGCTTCCCTGTCCTTCACTGTCTCCCAGACTTTGCTCAAACCCGTGTCCATCAAGCAGATGATGCCATCCTACCATCTCATCCTCTGTTGCCCACTTCTCCTCTCGCCCTCAGTCTTTCCAAGCATCGGGGTCTTTTCCAATGAGTCAGCCCTTCCCATCACGTGGCCAAAATATTGGAGCGNCCTGTCCTTCACTGTCTCCCAGACTTTGCTCAAACCCGTGTCCATCAAGCAGATGATGCCATCCTACCATCTCATCCTCTGTTGCCCACTTCTCCTCTCGCCCTCAGTCTTTCCAAGCATCGGGGTCTTTTCCAATGAGTCGGCCCTTCCCATCACGTGGCCAAAATATTGGAGCGTCAGCTTCAGCATCAGTCTTTCCAATGAATATTCAGGGTTGATTTCCTTTAGGATTGACTGGTTTGATCTCCTTGCAGTCCAGTCCACTCCCTAATCCCTCTCCACATCTCCCACGGCTGGAGCCTCTGATGAGGAGGGCCCAGCTGATTCCTTCCTGTATCTGGGACGTCTACACTCGTGTCTCTCCTCCTCCCCTGGGTATAAGGTGACCGGTGGGCCCTGGGCATCAGCTCACTCTTGTGGAGCATCGGCGGGTCCTGCCTCAGGGAGCTGAGACTCACGGTGTCCGCTAAGTGCCAGGGGAACCCTGGAGGCGAGGGGGCCTCATTTCCCAAATCGCAGGCCACAGCCTGTGCAGCTGGTGTTCATGCTGCCAAAAAGACTTGAGGAGACTTTCTTCCCACAGAGATTTGGGTCCAGGAGTTTCAGCCTTGGCTCTGAGCACTGCTTCCTAAAGGCGACACTGTGACGCTGTCCCAGAGGGCTGGGGGAGGAGAGCCTGCCCGTCACCTCCACTCAGGCTCAGCCTCACTCCAGTGATACTGGGACTTGGTCTCACTTCCTGGCTCACATAGCATTTCTCACAGCTGACTGGGAGGTGTCCCCCCAGCACGGCTACAGCATTTCTGCCTGTTCTATCCCAGTCTGCAGGCCCCTCTATTTTTTTATAATCAACTTGTGCTCTCCCAACTTCTTTCAGAATGACAGTGTTTGGTGGTAGGCAGTGGCTAGGTGGCAGCTCAGGGTTCTTCCCAGATCTGTCTAAGACGGTGGCATCAAGGTTGTTTTGAGTCCTTAGTTTAAGTATGATCTGGGTTCACTCTCCAGATCATAGCGTAGCTGTAAGATGAAATGGCACCCATTATGTCAGGCTTCACTGGGGTCATGTGACGATTTGCCTGGTCTAAAGTTAAATGAGTTGCTTATGCAAATAAGACATACTTCTCCCTCCCCACCCCCAGGAGCTGTCATTAGAGGGTATTGATGTGCTGCTTGAAAACAGGGGCCAGAACTCAAGCGGAACACTTTCAGGCAATTCAACTGCCTTACGTCCAAGACTTGGAAATATAAAGCAGTTTCTTTTGAGAGCGGTTGTGGCCTTGGTGGCAAGTGAACCCAGGCTCAGAGGCAGGTGCCCTGAGTTCCAGTCCCAGCTCTGCCGGTGACCAGCTGTGTAACCCAGGCCAAGGCAGAGCTGCCTCACATCTCACTGGCTGGCAGTGTCTCATCCGTCAAATGGAAATGGATCAAATTGTGGCATTTAAACTCTGTTCCATGGTGATTGTAAAGGTGCCTTAACTCCACCACAGGGAGGTGGGGGGCAGAAGGTGGGTTCCAGGGTCCCCTCCTGCTTTACCCAGTGCCTCTGCACTATTGCCTGCTTGGCATAGTAAGCTTGTCTTTACTATGTTCTTCAAAGAATTCTGCTAACTTGTTTTTGATTTTTTAAAATTGGAATATAATTCCCAGGTGGCTCAAGTGGTAAAGAACCTATATGCCAAATCAGGAGACGCAAGAGATGTGGTTTGATCCCCGGGTTGGGAAGATCCCTGGGAGGAGGAAATGACAACCCGCTCTAGTATTCATGCCTGAAAAATCCCATGGACAGAGGAGCCTGGTGGGCTGCAGTCCACGGGGTGGCAAAGTCAGACATGACTGAGTGAGCACGCACACAATTGCTTGTGATGTTGTGTTAATTTCTGCTGTACAACACTGTGAATCAGCTCTCGGTATACATATATCCCCTCTGCTAACATTTTTTGGAGCCCCTTGGATTTGGTGATCTTTGCACAAACCCTCACTTGTCATCACCCATGTACTTCACAGGCAGGATTTTTGCTGTCCTGCCATCTCAGACCTAGAGCCGGTCAAGCAGCAGAGGCCAGGGTGGGCATTCCCTGAGAGTGCCAGGCTGCCCGGAATGAACAAAAAGGGATATGCCCTGGGAGCTGTGTCATTTCTGCCACTTCTGAAAGGGACACTTCTGGTAAGCCGCCCTTCCCTGGCTCTAGGATTTACTTGGCTCCACACCCCACACCCCCGTTCTCAGTGCCCAAGGAGCTCAGGGCTGAGGAAGCCTGGGTGCTGCGCCTGTTCTGGATGTTGGTGTCCCCAGGAAGAAGAGGCCGCCAGGCTGGGTGTCCTGCCTTCCTGGAACAGGTAACCCATGGCCTTTCACACTTCCACAGGCCAGGGTTTCTGCTGATCCCCAGGGGCTCTAAGTTCTTGTTTCCTTATCTGTGGATGAACTGGCTGCCCAACGTAGATGCTCCTTGTTGCCTTAGCAGATATGGACCCTGGCTCCTTCCTCAGTCTCGCCCCCCATCCCCACTGCCACACTGATGCACCAGCCTCCACACAAGCTTTCTGGGGGCCTTGTAGACTGTGTGAAGGGAAAGTAAATGTTCAACTCTGCGACCCCATGGACTGTAGCCCACCAGGCTCCTCTGTCCATGGGATTCTCCAGACAAGTATACTGGAGTGGNCTCGCCCCCCATCCCCACTGCCACACTGATGCACCAGCCTCCACACAAGCTTTCTGGGGGCCTTGTAGACTGTGTGAAGGGAAAGTAAATGTTCAACTCTGCGACCCCATGGACTGTAGCCCACCAGGCTCCTCTGTCCATGGGATTCTCCAGACAAGTATACTGGAGTGGGTTGCCATTTCCTGCTTCAGCATGAAGAGAAGGTTTGTTAAAGAGCAGCGAGGAGAGGTATTTAAATCCCAGAGGTGCAAGCACCTGGCTAGGTCAGTTCCCTGGTCTCCTGAGCCTTCCAGATACTGCGTCTCACTACCACCAGGGCTGGGATTTTTCTCTGCTTTCTCTTGACCCTGTAGGGCCCAGGCTCTTGGATCTTCCCCGCATCCTCTCTCCTTTGCCCCTCCCCTCACCCCACCTCCCTTCTGCCCTCCAGGAGTCCCCCGCACTCCAAGTTTCTCTCACTCTGTGACGCAGCGCCCTTCCCAGCCCCTACACTCACACTTGGCTTTGCACCTCCATACTTTCAGGAGCAGTGTAGATGGGCCTTGCTTTGCCAGGACCCATTCAATTTAGAAGGCACTTATGGGTCTAAGTAGCCTTTTCTGCTTGCTTCCAGCTGGATCTACTGGGAGCCCATGTTGACCATCAAGCTCTGCTTGAGCCCTTGTTGCCTTCAGGGCACTGAGGAGGGGAGTAAAGGTGGCAACAAAGCTGAGGAAAACCTTCCTGGGCTCCAGGGTTCAGCTCGGATGGCACCTTGTCCGCCTGGCACCTCGGTTGGTGTCCTGGCCCTCGTGCCATCCCAGACTGTGCTCTCCCTCCCTTGTCTGTTCAGCAAGCTCTGCTGACTTTTATCAGCAACAGCCAAGAACTCTNTGAGGAAAACCTTCCTGGGCTCCCGGGTTCAGCTCGGATGGCACCTTGTCCGCCTGGCACCTCGGTTGGTGTCCTGGCCCTCGTGCCATCCCAGACTGTGCTCTCCCTCCCTTGTCTGTTCAGCAAGCTCTGCTGACTTTTATCAGCAACAGCCAAGAACTCTAATCTGCCCCGCTGCCCAACTGTGGAGCCCTCCGAGACACCTTCTCCACGTCTAAAACTGCAAGGTGACCTCACAAGGGCCCTGTCTGAAGCCCGCTGGCAGCTCTTGTCATCTGCCACAAGGGGCCCCGCCTTCTGACAGGGACCACAAGCCCCGCCCGTGTCTGGTCCCCACTGCTGTCTGACTTGAACTCACCCCTCACTCCCCTCCCCCACACGACTGCTCACCCCTTGGGTACTTAGCTGCCAGCGATACCAGGCGTGTTCTGATAGCCTTGAAACACAGTGTTCGTAGCATCTGCCGTGCCTTCTGTCTGAGATGCTTCTCCACGTCCCTCGTCCTCTCAGTTTCCTGGACACTCCTATTCATCCTTCCAAGCCCTGCTCAGTTATCACCCCCTCTCGGAGAACATTCCAGGCTGGACACCCAAATCATTCATTCCTCACCCATCTGACCTCTTCCTGTTTCTCATACAAATTTACAAAGTGGCAGGGTACCCTGGTGCTTTACAATGTTCCCAGCTCCCCACTTGCCAGCTGTGTATCCTGGGGCACGCTACTTAACCTCTCTGTTCTCCGCTCATTTCATCTGGCTCATGTGAGGAACGAATGGTTAACAACCATTCTGATGTTATTAAAACAGTGCCTGGCACAAAGGAGGAGCTGTATAAGCATCGGCTGGGTTTTAAATTATTGATTTGTACAATCGGTGTTTGCTCCCTGAGGACAGGAAATCATCAAGCCCAGACTGTACCAGGAGATTCGCTCATACTCTCTGACCTGAGCTGGCCAGAGCCTTGCAGTCACCTTGCAGAGAGAAGCTCTAAGAAGACAAATCATGATGCCAGGTCCGAAGCAGGAAGGAGAGCCAAGAGTAGTGGTGAGAGGGGCTGGGCATCAGAGAGTTGAGCGGCTGAGGACCTGAGCTTTGTCAGCGTGTTACCCAGCCAGCTTTGCTTGCCTGACACACAGCAAGCCAGATGCTGAGCCACCCAGCTTTGCAGCAGAGAAAAGGTTTATTCACAAGGCAGCCAAGTGAGGAGTCGGGAGAGTTAATCTCAGCTTGGGGTATTTATGGTCTAAACAGAAGGGAGTCTGAGGCATGGGGGGAGGTGACTGGAGGAAGGAGGTGAAGGAGTCTGTGTTCTGCACAGGTGCATCTGAGTTACATGCTTCTTTTTGGAAGGCATGTGCAAATTCCAGGGAAGTCCGAAATGGAAGGAACCTGGGTCTGTGATGTCAAAACGTCACCTGTGGGGCGAGCAGGTCTGTTCTGTGCAGACTCTGATCAGATGTGTTGGGTCCTTCTGGTTTCAGCCGGTTTGTTGGGTCCTTCTGGTTTCAGCCAGTTTGTTGTGTTACAAGCAGAGGGCTTTTAAACAAGCTGTTCCCTTATCTGCTGGTCTGTTAAGACAAGCTCAAGAATTTGCGTTAGTCACCAGTTTCTGTTATGGATTTTTCAGCCCATGGGGCATGCTTTCGGTCCTCCCCTCTCTTGATTCAGTTCCTCAGCTTTGACAGAAGAGGACTACATTCCGCTGATAAGGGTGGAAGGCCTATGGAAAATTAGAGGAATGGAATGGTTTTGCATTTGATTGCAAACATGGGACCATGTTTTGGATCTGGGTTTTTTTCTCTTTTGAAAGCAGGTGCTTAGTCTTTATGTTGAATAGTCATCATATGAATTAGAGTTTGGGGCTTAAGGATACGTGGCAAAGAGCAAGTACAGAGTTTTAACAAGAAGGAATATAAATCCTAGCCAGCTCACAAAAGAATGACAGTTTAGGGGACTTCCCTAGTTGTCCAGTGTTTAGGACTTTGCCTGCCACTGTAGGGGGTACGGGTTCGAACCCTGGTTGGGAAGTTAGGTCCCACAAACCTTGGGGCCAAAACACTAAAACATGAAAAAAAAACAGAAGCAATAGTGTAGCAAATAAAAGACTTTAAAAATGGTTCCATATCAAGAAAGAAAATCTTAAAAAAAAAAAAAAAAACAGTTTAAGTAATCTCTCAGATATAGACTTATTTCCCGATGGGATCCACGAGAAGATATTTCCTAAGAATCCAGGTTCTTGGGGTGATACTTGTTGGAGCCAAGTTGCATAATTTTTTATCAGTAGGTTTTAACTTCCAACGTGGTGGTAGTATGTACATCACACGAGCTGCTGGCCGCTACACACATGCTCCTTCTCTGCTGCAAACCTCGGCGTCTCAGCATTTGGCTTGCTGCATGTCGGGCAGACGAACCTGGTCTGGTAACAAGCTGGCAAACTGAGTTCCCGGTCTGCCCCTTACTAGCTGCTGAATCTCTCCGTGCCTCAGTTCCCTCACCAGTGAAATGGAAATGCCAGCCCCAACTCTCAGAGTTGTCGTGAGAGATTAAATCAGATAATGTCAATAAAACACTTAGAAAAGTGAGCGTCTTGGTACCTGGTAAATTTTCCTTCATCTAGAGGTGAAATTCTTTAAGACCAGAGAGAAGAGGCAGCCAGGCAGACACAGACCCTTCACTCATGCACACACTCTGGGCTTCACTGAAGCTTAGGCCTAGACAGGGAGACCCCAGGGGCTAGGACTGGAGATGAAGCTTTGCCCAGGACTGAAGCTGGCCTGGGTAGAAGGGTGGGCTTTGGGCAGGAGGGAGGGGCAAGTGCAGGAAAGGGCTGTGTATTTGGAGGACAGCGAGTTGGCCAGCTGGGCTGAAGCCAAGAGCTCTTGCCAGTAGGAGTTTTTTGAGCACAAATGGGAAAGGAGGTCAGGGGAGGCAGCGGCAGACGCTGAACCTAATACTAATAAATATTATTAGTAGTAATAAAAGAAAATGTTTAAGGAATATTTACCGTGTGTCACACAATGTTTGAAGACTTTATGTAAACAACTCTTTTCATTATCCCAGCAACCCTAAGAGATATATGTACTATTAGTGTTTTCAAGTTCCCCTGGGGAACCAGAGCCCTAGAGAGATAAGAGGACTTGCCCTGGTCACGCTGCTGGTAAGTGGCCGAGTTCTGATGCTTGTCTACCCCAGCCTTGACACCTACTGCCTTTGGCCCGTCTGTTTCCTGCCCAGGTGATGGCCCAAAGGCCAAAGCAGCTTCTGAGGCAGTGTGGTATGGGAGTAGGAACAGAGGCTGTGTTTCCAGTCCCAGCTCCACCTCTACCCTGGCTATGTGACATTGCATGTGTAGCTTCATCTCTTAGCCTCAGTTTCCTCATCTGTAAAATGGGAACAAAAAGCCCTACCTTCCAGGATTTTTACATGGATCAAATACTGATACCTAGGGCTTCCCTGGTGGCTCAGACAGTAAAGAATCTGCCCACAATGCCAGAGAATGGGTTTGATATCTGAGCCAGGAATATCCCCTGGAGAAAGTAATGGTAACCCACTCCAGTATTCTTGCCTGGAGAGTTCCATAGACAGTGGAGCCTGGTGGGCTATAGTCTATGGGGTCGCAAAGAGTCGGACACAACTGACCAATTAACACTTTCACTTTTTCTTTCACACTCTGCATGGAAAGCAGCACATGAGAACAGCTAAACAACCAGTGACTATCTCCAGCCCTTATTCAGTGAGCCCAACTCTGCAGGACTCAGAAGGAGGCAGCCCCTGGCTTGTGGTCAGAATGGAACCCTGGGAGTAAAGGGATATTGGAGGAAGGGGCAGGAAGAGGAAGCATCCTTCTGTGCAGGGGCACTCTAACCTTGGGCCCCCACCTGCTGCAGAGAAGCTGAGAGTCATCAGCTGGAGCAGCGGGCAGGCACTGAGACAGGGTTCCAAGCAAAATCAGCCCTTTGAGTCTTGGAAGTGATCTTGTCAGATGTACCCTTTGCTGGATGATCCTCCTCCTTACCAGCCAGGGAGTCACCCTCCTCTTCCAGGTCCATCCCAGCTTCCTTCCCTTGATTCCCATCCCCACCCAAAGCAAACAGAGAGCAGCTGCAGCCAGACCAGGCTTGGCATGTGTGGCACGTGACCCTTCATGACCCCTGTAGCCATGGGAGCCCCTAGCTCTGCTGGAGTCTGGAATAAAGCATGCCCTGGACATCCGTCCTCCCCTGCCTCTCAGCGCACAGAGAGAAGGGCCGTGACATCCTGTGTGGCAGACGGGTGTGGAGGACTTTTCATGCCTTCATCCCCTGGGTCCTTTCCTGTCCCTCCTGTGGCCCCAGCCCCGAAGGGATCGCATGCCTGACCCCCTAGCCCTCCAGTAATGGTCTGTCCTCAGCCCAGCGGCTGGCCTGAGCCTTCTGCTGAGTGAATTGGATTGAGTCACTCCCCTCAGAACCCTCCAGTGTCTGTCCCTCCTACTCAGAGGAAAAATCAGTCTCTATCAACTAGCAGTCTGACGTTCAGCAGGTCATGTCACTTTTCTGCTTCATTTCTGCCCATAGGAAATGCAGACACCTGCCTCACAGGATAATGAAAGTGTTAGTTGCTCAGCTATCAGCGACTCTGCACCCCTGTGGGCTGTAACCTGCCAGGCTCCTCTGTCCACAGAACTCTCCAGACAAGAATACTGGAGTGGGTTGCCATTTCCTTCTTCAGGGGATCTTCTCCACCCAAGGACTGAACCCAAGCCTCTCGCATTTCTGGCAGATTCTTTACCATCTGAACCACCAGGGAAGCCCTTATCAGATAATAGTGAGTGTAACTATTTGCAATAACGTATTGCTTGGGGTAAGCGCTAAATAAATGTTAGCTTTATCATTAACGTTATTATAGTTGCCAACAGGGCCTTACACAATCTGCTTTCTACCTGGTTCCCTCTGCTGCAGCCACACTGCAATTCCTTCCAGAACCAGGTACACTTCCCATTCCAGGGCCTTTGCACCTACGGCTCCTCTGCCTGGAACACTTACCTTTCCACAGATGAAGCCTTCAGGCTCTCCTTGACCACTTTGTTTAATATCAAAACCTCCCCCAGCCACCCCTCACCCCATCGATCCTCCTGCTTTATTTTCCTCTGTAGCATTTATCACCATCTGGTACTTTGCAAGTCTTTCTTTCTAACTTATTTGCTGTCTGCCTCCCCACTACACACACTCAAGTATAAGCTCCGTGGGAACAGGGATTTGTGTCTCTCTTGTCCACATCTCTGTCCTCAACACTCAGAACATTGCCTGGCACAGGTGGGAGTGCAGCGATTATTTGTTGAATCAATGAACGTTTCTTCATAGCAGCCCCAAGAGACAGATACTCACAGCCTCATTTTGTAGAGGAGCTTTGAAGGAAGACCCTGCAAGGCTGGGAGCAGTCTGGAGGCTGTGGCTTGAGGGATAGGGATTGTTTGCCTCAGAGCCCCATTCTGTCCATGCCCGGGTGTCTAGTGACCATCTGTCTGCCACCCTCACCGAATCCCTGGCACAGTGCTTTGTTCTGAGTGAGGAGGGGTCTCTAGAAGTGTCTCAAGGTCTCTAGAAGTATCTCAAAGGCAAGAAAGTATTTATCTTGGTCAGCTCAGGCAAATACCATAGCTTGAGTAAACAATCTGTTACACTGTTAAACCCTTCTGCTCAACAACAGAAATTTATTTTCCTAGGAGGCTGAAAGTCTGAGATCAGGTGCTGACGTAAGCAGGTTCTTTCTGGGAAGGACTCTCTTCCTGATTTGCTGATGGCCGCCTTCTCACTACGTTCTCAAGGGGCCAAGTGGGAGAGCAAATGCTTCGTCTTAATAGGATTGGATTGTGGACCCACTTCTTGACCTCATGTAACCTTAACTACTATACTAAAGACCCTATTTCCAGGGACTGCCTTGGTAGTCCTGAGGTTAAGAGTCCAGCTTCCACTGCAGGGGCTGCAGGTTAGATCCCTGGTTGGGATTGGAGAACTAGGATCCCACATGCCTTGGGACCAAAAAAAACCGAAACATAAAACAGAAGCAATATTGTAACAAATTCAATGCTGCTGCTGCTAAGTCACTTCAGTCGTGTCTGACTGTGTGCGACCCCATAGACGGCAGCTCACCAGGCTCCCCTGTCCCTGGGATTCTCCAGGCAAGAACGCTGGAGTGGGTTGCCAGTTCCTTCTCCAATGCATGAAAGTGAAAAGTGAAAGTGAAGTCTCTCAGTCGTGTCCGACTCTTCAAGACCCCATTGACTGCAGCCCACCAGGTTCCTCTGTCCATGGGATTTTCCAGGCAAGAGTACTGGAGTGGGGTGCCAACAAATGCAATAGAAACTTTTAAAATGGTCCACATTGAAGAAAAATCTTAAAAAAAAAAAAAGACCCTGTCTCCAGATACAGTCACATTGGAGGTTAGGGCTTCAACTTATAAATCTGGGGGAATACATTTCATTCCATAGCAGTGTTTCAGTAACCACTGAAAGGGGAGGAGAAAGGTCCCTAAGAGGCGGTCCTGTGTCCCTGCCTCCATTTTCTGTGGGTGACAGGACTGTGGAGATGTGCCACTCAGTCCAGTCCTGGCTCTTCTTCAGATTGGCAGAGTGATGAGCACAGTCTCAAATGATCCTCACAATAACCAGATGAGGTCCATGTTATCACTCCCATTCTACAGGTGAATAAGCTGAGGTTCAGGGAGGCAGGCTTACTTGGTCTAGCCCCTCCCCCTCCCCCCCCCCCAGGCTGAGAAATGACAGGTTTGTGTTCTTATCTACTCTATGAATTTCCTTTGAAACTGTCAGGGGCCATCTCTCTTGTCCCACAGGGCTGAAGGACCATGACAGGCCCTCCAGACAAGAGTGAGCACCCAGGGTGTGGCAGTGGTGCTAAGTGCCAAGTGCACAGCCGGTCAGCACGTACAGGAGCCGGTCTGGTCACCAACTGTGAGACAGTTTCAGCCAGGTGAAGAGAGAGAGGGTGGGCATTCCTGGGAAAACTGTGCGGTCTCTTTCGCAGGATCATGTAAGACAGAGTGAGCCGGGAGGCAGCGAGCTTAGTGTTTGTGGGGCCCAGGGGCTAAAGGGCAGAAGTGGCAGGAAGGCTGAGAAGGTGGGCAGGGGTCAGGTGCTGGGGGGCCCAGAATGTGTCCGCTGGTCTGCAGATGGTGGTGTTCGTGTGTTCTTCCTCCACTGGAGGGCGGGGGATGTCACCTTTGAGGTCCACAGCTGTCCTCAGTGTCTGGCTGGGCTGACAGGGTCCATGCAAATAAAGAACACGGTTGGGGTGGGGTGCACAGCAAAGGACAGAGCTGAGTTCCTTTCTTGGGGGAGGTGAGACAGTAGCTGTCGGCAATCACAGCGACCCTCCCACTGTAGCTGTGGCCTGGGGAGGGTCCCCATGGCTGGTGGCACCTTCAGAGATTCACCTGCCACTTTTCGAGTCCCTCCCAAGAGGGTGTGTCCAACCAGGGATGTGTTGGTGAATGTTTAACCACTTGCTTTCTTGAGGGTGGGGTGGGGTGGAGCCCTTGATGTTTTATAGCATTTGATGATTTCCATGGTGTAAATATTCCCACTCTGACTGATATCAGCTACCGGTATGATGTCAGTGAACTCAGAGCAGGGGAGAGTCGTGCTGTTGGCCTTCATGAGCCCATCTGAGCGGTGTTTCCAGCTCCCTCTAGTCCCATGGCTCCAATAATGGCATTAGCAGCTGCCCCAGGAGGATGGAGCTACCACCCTGGGCTCTCAGGTCCAACTGGATCTTCTGGTGTCTTATCTAGTCATCAGTCCTGTGAGAGTCCTCTGGGTGGACGCAAGAGCTCCGCCTGTGGGCATCAAAGTCAGAAAGCACCAAGGGCCTAGAGATCCCAAAGTGAAAGTGTTAGTCGCTCAGTCGTATCCGACTCTTTGCGACCCCACGGACTGTAGCCCGCCAGGCTCCTCTGTCCACGGGATTCTCCAGCTGAGAATACTGGAGAGGGTAGCCATTCCATTCCCCAGGAGATTTTCCCGACCCGGGGATCGAACCCCCACCTCCTGCATTGGAGGTGGATTCCTTACTGTCTGAGTCACCAGGGAAGCCCTAAGTTAGCCCCAGGGCCCAGAAAGGAGGAGGCCTTGGGACATCCAAGACCAAAGGCCATGCGAGTGCCACATGTAGGCTGCAGGCCTGGCCTCACCAGCCTGGCGCCCACATGCCATTTGATTGCCAGTCTTCAAGACCACTTGTCAAAAGACCCACTGTGGAACTGTGTGTNGAAGCCCTAAGTTAGCCCCAGGGCCCAGAAAGGAGGAGGCCTTGGGACATCCAAGACCAAAGGCCATGCGAGTGCCACATGTAGGCTGCAGGCCTGGCCTCACCAGCCTGGCGCCCACATGCCATTTGATTGCCAGTCTTCAAGACCACTTGTCAAAAGACCCACTGTGGAACTGTGTGTCCTCCAGCTCTTCTTCTGCCCCTCCTGGGGTAGACTCGCAGGGCTGAAGGTACCTGAGGGGAAGGACCACAGATACCCACCTGTGCCAAAGGTGGCAGCTTGGCAGCTGGAGGAGCCAGCTGTGGAGGCTGCCTGTGGGCCTCCCACTTCTGCTTGTCCATTGGTATGAGGGTGGGCTGCCTGTTGGAGGGGAGCTGGCCAGCTTAGGACTTTGCCTGGATGTGGCACGTGAGTTGGCAAGGATGAATCTGAGTAGTGTCCTCTTGAGCTCCCCACATGAGCACAGATGCCCTCTTGTCATCCCAAGAAACCTCACCCCTTCTCTCCTGTTTGCCCCTCCTCCCACCATCCACTATAGGTTTTTCATCATCAAAGAGAGCTTCCTTCTTTACTACTCTGAGAGCGAAAAAAAGAGCTTTGAAACCAATAAATACTTCAATATCCATCCCAAGGTGAGGGGCCTCTCCCCAGAGCACAGTGCGGGAGGGCCCAATGGGAGCAACAGGGGCCAGTATCCTCTGAGGGGAGGGTGCTCCCCTGTGTCTTGCTCTGGTCCCACAGCAAGTCTTTGTGGGGAGTGCACAAACCACCCTGGCCCCCTCCCAGGTTGTGTCCCTCTGGGAGAGTTCTGGTCTGGCTTCTAGCCTCGAGCCTTTAGCAACACCTGGATATTGGCTGAAGGCTCCCAGAGGCCTTTGGTGACCTGGGCTGGGTGGGGGGTGGGAGCCATTGTCCTGGTTCTTTCTCAGGGTGTCATCCCTCTGGGCGGCTGCCTGGTGGAGGCCAAGGAAGAGCCCAGCATGCCCTATGCCATGAAAATCTCCCACCAGGATTTCCACGTGAGTAAGGCTCTCTGCTTGGCCTGGGCTCCACAGGGACAGAGCAGATTCCCTGGACCCCAGGCTCCCCAGGGGCATCCCCTCCAGTGGGCCGGCCTGGGAAGAGTGTCAGTAACTTGGGGACATGGGTGAGAACGCAGAGCAGGCCTGCAGAGGCCGAGTGGTGGCGCCCGGGGTGGCTCCTCTCAGGCACACCTGTGTCTTCTTTTGCTGGCAGGGGACCATCTTGCTGGCTGCCGAGTCGGAGTTTGAGCAGACCCAGTGGCTGGAGATGCTGCAGGAGTCTGGGAAGGTGTAAGTGCACCTGGGCAGGAAGGGAGGCAGCCTGGGGGTCTGGAAGGGGAAAGAGTATGGGCTGAGCCAACCCTGACCTCCCTGCCTCTCGATTGGGATCCTGATGGGCACGGAGACACCCTGGGAGAGGGCAGGGTGGGGAACACAGGGCTGCGGCGAGCTGGTTTGTGTGGGGAGTGGAGACAGACCAGGTTTAGAGCATCTTTGGGGAGTCTTCTAAGTGAGATTCGAGCAAAGTGAGTTTTGCTTGTTTAGAGTCACAGGGGGCAGATGTGGACACCATTTGTCTCCCACTCTTGGGAGCAAATCCAGTGTCACTAGGAGAAGTTGGCAGCCTCCTGACACCCATCCCATCTCCCCAGGCCCTAAGTTAATCGTAGCACAGACCAGTGGTTTGCAGATGAAAGCCCAGTGCAGAAACCTCCAGCCCAACACAGCCCGTTTGCACACAGACCCCGTCTCGGCCTCTGCCTATTCGTGGTGGGCTGTTTCAGTTCCTATTTCAGTTCCACAGATAATTCTGAGTGGTGCCCTGGGCCAGGACTTGTGGCAGGTGGTGGGCGTTCAGTGGTCTAGAAAGCGGCCCAGGAAGCAGTCTCTTTCCTGCTCCCAAAGTGCTATTGGCCCAGCCTCCGGTGGCCCACTTTGCAGCCTGGGCCAGCCTCCAGGGACTGCAATGGATCGATGCTGGTGGCATGCCCAGAGTCACGGGGACCAGGGTGGGTGCGGCTGGGATTCTGGGGAGAGAGGATGATGAGGACGTGCTGTGCATTCTCTTTCTCCTCTGGCCTTCTGTTTTAACAGTTGTGTGTGTCTTCCTCTTCTCTCCTGTTCCATCTGCCCTCCCTCCCCAGGACTTGGAAGAATGCCCAGCTGGGAGAAGCCATGATCAAAAGCCTGGAGGCCCAGGGGCTGCAGTTGGCCAAGGAGAAGCAAGAGTATTTAGGTTGGCTGAGGGATGGGCTGCAAACAGGCTCTCTGGTGATAACATTTCAGGGCCAGGGGCTGCAGCCCAAGGTTTGGTGCAGGACTGAGGGAGCGTGTCTTGGGTAGGGGTTTAACAGGCTCCGAGAAGCCGGAGACCAGCCGGAGCCCCGGGGGGCTGAATGGCATAATACGAGTCCTCTGGGTCGGCATGACAGGAGGCAGGAGAGNGGGGCTGCAGCCCAAGGTTTGGTGCAGGACTGAGGGAGCGTGTCTTGGGTAGGGGTTTAACAGGCTCCGAGAAGCCGGAGACCAGCCGGAGCCCCGGGGGGCTGAATGGCATAATACGAGTCCTCTGGGTCGGCATGACAGGAGGCAGGAGAGCCTAGTGCTTAGGAGCCTGAGCTCTGGACGCAGCTTTGTCATTTATCCATCAGCTATGTGGATCCTTAGGCAGCTCATCTTAAGCCTCAGTTTCCTCGCCCTTAAACTGGAGACAAAACTAACCCCCAACTTTTAAAGGTAGTGGTAATGCCTAGAAACCCTTGTGTCAGGTGTGTAGCAAGGGCCCCACAAATGGAGAGGATGTTGCCCCCCAGACCCCAGTTCTCACCCCGAACTCTCTTTAAGGTTCTAGGCCCATGTGCCCCTGATTGGCTAGTGGCTGTTGTTGTTCAGTTGTTAAGTTGGGTCTGACACTTTGAGACCTCGTGGACAGCAGCATGCCATGGACTGCAGCACGCCAGTCTTCTCTGTACTTGACTGTCTCCCGGAGTTTGCTCAAACTCATGTCCATTGAGTAGGTGATGCCATGCAACCATCTCATCCTCTATTGCCCCCTTCTCTTCTACCCTCAATTCTCCCCAGCATCAGGGTCTTTTCCAACAAGGTTAGCTGGTAAGCATGCTCTGTTTGAGAAAGAAGACAGTAAGTCTGGGAGGTTGGTCTTTTGCCTGGGACCCTCTCCCTTACTGCCTCCTTAAACATGTGGGGACCAGAGCACTGACTCCCCTTTGCCTGCTCTAGACACCCTCTGCCCCCAGGACCTGCCTTGCCTCACTAGCCAGACATCAGTGCAAAGGTTAGCAGCACCCTGGGGGTGCAGAGATGAGCTTCCAAAGATGAGCTGTCATTGTCTTGTGAATGTACANTGCCTGGGACCCTCTCCCTTACTGCCTCCTTAAACATGTGGGGACCAGAGCACTGACTCCCCTTTGCCTGCTCTAGACACCCTCTGCCCCCAGGACCTGCCTTGCCTCACTAGCCAGACATCAGTGCAAAGGTTAGTAGCACCCTGGGGGTGCAGAGATGAGCTTCCAAAGATGAGCTGTCATTGTCTTGTGAATGTACAGTGCGGGGTCATTGCCAGGAGAGGAGGGTAGCAGATCAGGCCAGCACAGAGATTGCAGCCCCAGGAGCTAGCCTCTCAGTGGCTCCACCCCCAGCTTGCCCTAGGGTCAGCAGTGCCAACCTCATCCTTGGAAGGAGCTGGGGGCAATGGAGGCATGACCCCTCAGGACTGCATCTGCAGTGACCATCTCGTGAGAGTGTGTATGCTTGCTTTGGCAGACAAACTGATGGAAGAGACTGAAGAACTCTGCCTTCAGAGGGAGCAGAGAGAGGTAGGGGCACATTGGGGCCACTCCCCACCGCCTCCCACTCCGTGGGCCCTTTCACAGCCGCTGTGTGCTGACCCATGTTCCTGGCATTAGGGAAGGGTGTAGGGTAGATGGGTTCCCAGACAACCTGCTGGGAAATCAGACAGGCAGAGCAGGGAAGCCACTGAGATAACAGTGCTTGGGACTTATTGTAACTTTTTGGCAAGAAGTGTGTTTCTCCTTACCAATCCCCGGGGAGGAAAATAATAAAGAAAGAGCCATTCAGAAATTTTATAAGCTGTGTCAGGAGGCAACCAGCTTCTTGTCACTACTGATATTCACAGGAGGATGAGGTGGCCTTTTTCACCTCATCCAGAGGGATTTCTGGCCCCATAAAGGTGACTGGGTTAGAAGATATCAGAGGTTCCTTCATCCTCTAAATGTTAACAGACAAGTTTTAAGGAGGCTAAGCATTGGCTGGAGGCAGCCTGTGGGGTGAAGGAGACCCTTGCCTCCTATGAAGGCCAGGGCTGCTGAAGTCCATGCTATTTGAGATCCCCATGAAACCCTGGGCCTTGCCTGTTCTGAGGAGTCATGAAGAGCAGGATAGGATAGTGGTTATCAGTGCTGACTTGAACCCAGGCTGCCTGTGTCTAGATTGGACCTTCACTGCTGACTGTGTGACCCTGGGCAAGTTACCCCGCCTCTCTGAACATTAATAGCCTTATGTGAAAAATGGGGATAATAATAGAACCCATCTTATCAGGTATGTTTTGAGGATTAAGCGAGATGTGATATATAAAGTGCTTAGCACAGAGTACATGCTTAATGAACATATGTGTTTGTTAGTATTACAATCGTTAACTGTGAGTCCATCCTACAATTGAACTGCCTGAGCTCCAAGCCGCAGAGTGGCATGCCCTGGCACACCCACAGAGGGAGGGCCTGATTTAGTCCATTTCTCTTTGCCTGGTTCCTGTTGCTTATCTCTCCCAGGCAAGTTCAGGGCTTGGCCCGTCCACCTGCGTTCAGTGCCTGCTTCTCTGCCTTGATTCTCACGAACCTCTCACCCTTCCCAACCACCCTCCCTGGGCTTGGGAACAGACCTGACAGGCAAGAAGCATATCACGGGGAAAAAGAAGAAGCCTCACGGCGCTGTTGCACCCTGAGTACTGCTGGGGCCTTTCTGAGTACCTGGCCTAGGATGGATGCTCGATAATGCTGTGGAATGACTTAATATTTTTAATTCTTATAATTTTACATTGCATCTTGATTTTTAACCAGTAGGACAGTCCACTCCCATTTTTCTTCTTCCAAAATGTTATCAGATATTCTCACCCATTTTTTTCTTCCAGCTGGACTTCAGTGTCATTTTGTAAATTACAAAAACCCAATCAACCAACCAAACAGAGAAGGAAATCTGCTGAGGATTTTTGTTAGGATCCCATGGATTTGAGGATTGGCGTGGTGACGGCATTGAGCCTTCTCCCCCCCAGCTACATGTGGGCCCCCAGGATCAGGCTCTCAAATGGGTCCCTCCTGTAATTAGAGTGTGGGCATTTTCTTTNGCAGGGTCTCTGGGTTTCTCTAGCCAGCTTCCTGCACAGGAGCCACCCTCTTACCGGGTGCCCCATTGGCAAGTGGGGCCCTGAGTGAGCGCCTCTCCCCGGGGGGGCAGGATGAAGGAGAATGAGGAGCGCTCCAGGGCCCTGGAGGAGGAGCGGGAGTTCTACTCCAGCCAGTCCCAGGCGCTGCAAAACTCGCTGCAGGAGCTGACGGTGGAGAAGCAGCAGGCCGAGCGCGAGCTCAAGGTGCTGGGTCACTGGGAGCGTTTGGTGCTCGGAGTGGGGGGGCCCTCCTCGCGTCCCTGCCCTCATCAGGAAACTTCCTGAGTTATCCCCGCCAATCTGACCAGCCAGGCGTGGGCAGTGCAGCCGCCCTGAGGCGAAGCTTGCCGCACGTTGTGTGGCATCCTTATAGACACCTGCCCAGTGCAGGGGCTGAGTCCGGGACATCAGGTGGAGGGCATAAGACACCAAGCAGAACGCGGTAGCTTCAATCCAAGTCCGGAGGCAAGAAAGCCCACTTGAGCCAGGGACGATCAGAGAAGCTTCCCCGGGGACTGGCAGCTGCTCCCTCCCAACCAAGACCCACTTCCCTCTCCTCGCCTCTGCCTTAGGCTGAGGTGAAGGTCCGCATGGACCTGGAGAGGCGTCTGCGGGAGGCAGAAGGGGCCTTGCGAAGCCTGGAACAAGGGCTCAACTCCAAGGTGCGGAACAAGGAGAAGGAGGAGAGGATGCGGGCTGACGTGAGCCACCTGAAGAGTAAGCCCTGCCCTCTGTACCAGCCCAGCCCCAGAGCTCTGCACGGCAGTCCAGGCCAGTGTGGATGGAGTTTCTGCTCCAGACGCCCTGCCTTGGGCATGCTCTTGGCATGGCTGCCTTTGGCTCTTGGATCTGGGGTGGGGGTAGCAAAGCCTGTGTTTCTTCCCTCTTCAGCAGGTGACTCTGATCTTCCAAAGGATGGGGTCGGGGTATTTCCCTCTGGAGCCCACCAGGATCCTGGGAAGGGGAGGGCGGCCGGGAGGGGAGGTTGCAGTGGAACTGTGGCCGCAGGGTTCTTTGAAGAGTGTATCCGGAATGCGGAGCTGGAGGCCAAGATGCCGGTCATCATGAAGAACTCGGTGTACATCCACAAGGCGGCCACTCGCCGCATCAAGAGCTGCCGCTTCCACCGGCGCCGGTCCAGCACCTCCTGGAACGACGGTGGGTGTGGCAGCCCTTGGGCACCAGTGGGTGGGATGCTCATGGGCTGTCAGTAACAATGGGCAGGAAGAAGGCAGGGTGGGGAGGTGGGGAGGCTGACCCAGCCCTGAAGTCAGACAGTGTGGCCTGAGCCCTTGTGGCCCCAGCCTTGGGCTTCTCCCAGAGTCACAGGAGCCCATGGACCAGCCTGGGGAGGATGGGGAGCAGCGGGGTGGGGTGGGGCGGGGCTAGGGGTTGGGGACAGGGCTGTGTCCCAGTGGCAGGAAGGCTGCTCACGGCCAGGCCCCTGGGGCCACCGTCTCCCCAGTGAAGCCGTCCCAGTCGTTCATGACCTCCCAGCTGGAAGCCAGCGATATGGAGGAGTTGAAGGAGGTAGCCAAGCGGCTCAGCAGGGACCAGCGCTTCCGAGAGTCCATCTACCACATCATGGCCACGCAGCCTGGAGCCCCCTCTGCGCTTCCCCGGGGCGGAAAGTGACGGGCTCCCCTTCCCTGGCCCCCCAAGGCCTTCCTCACTGGGGGCAGAGGGGTAGCAGGGGGAGGCCTGACTCCACCCGGTTCCTCTCTGCCAGAGCTCCACTTGGGGGGGCCAGCCTCACCCTCAGAGGACAGGGTCCCCCTGTCCCCCCACCCCAGATCCTACCCTTGTGTCCAGGCCAGGCCTGTGCAGGCTCAAGCTGGGTGCCGCCTGGTAAAGTGAAGGAGGGGCTGATTGCGTGGAGAGACTTTTCTGACTAGGGGAGTGGGGTGGGCAGGGCCCATGGCCCCCTGTCAAGCGCCCTCTACCTCTCTCTGACTCTGCCACCCTCCTTGACCCTGGCTTTCCCAGGGTTCCCAAGCCCTCCTTTGGCTTTTAAAACCCTCTGTCAAGGCCCCTTCTGTTGACCACACTGTGGGGGAGAGAAGAAAGGGGCCTGGCGTGCTTCTGGGCTGGTGGCCCACCAGTCTCCATGGGCCCCTTTCCTGGGGGCCCTTGGTGTGGGGCTGCTCGCTCACTCCCTTCCTCAGGTGAGCTCCCCCACCTGCAGCATCAGCACCCTCGAGGAAGACTTGATTCCCACCCCCCCGACCCCCAAATCCCTCGCATATGTGTCCTGAGGGCCCTGGGCCGGAGCTGCAGCCAACAGCCATGCTGAAGTCTACCCCAGAGAACAGGTAGCAAGTCAGGGAGTGGAGGAAGGTGGCCGGGCTCCTGAAACATCCACTCCCAGTCAGGCGGGGAGGCGGCTCCCTCGGCCAGCCGCCATGGCTCAGCTGGTCAGCGAGGTCCCGGAGCTCTCCCTCTCAGCTGCCCCCATTTGGATCACCTTGCCTCCTTTCCCTGAAGAAGCTTTACCCCATGCAACTGCCACCACAAGTGAGCCCTGGAGGATGGGGGCTTGGGCCTGTAAGAAGGCTTGCAGCTGTTGGTTGGCCCAGTGTCATCAGGGGTGAAGCTGGAACATCCGTCTGCAGCTTTTGTGGGAGACACTACCCTCCAGGGGGCACTGAGAACTGCGTGTCCCTCATTCATGGACAGACCGTCTGCCTGGCATCCTCTCGGGCAGGGCCTTCTGTCCCAAACTGCCTGAGTCTGTTAGCCTCTCCCCAAAAGGAGTCCCTATGGGTCAGGGTGCTCAGGGATGCTGGTGGTATTGAAGGTGCTGATCCACCGCTGCTCGGAAAATGGAGCCAAGTCGGAGAGGTGGACAAATGGCTGCAGGGCAGGGGCCTGTGGCCTGCTCTGTGGGGAAAGGAACGTTACTGACTCAAAACACGAGCGTGTCTACTGCTAGGCCAGTCAAGGCCAGGAGTGCTGCCCTGCTCTGCGGTCAGGGCCACCGGAGAAACGAACCTTAATGGTCCCTTCTCCGTGGTAGGCGGACTTCAACCAGTCTCTTCCAAGCCTAGGTGGAAGCAGGTGTGCAAGAGTTTCAGAGTCAATGCATCTGAAAGGCATGAGTCTCTGTGTAAAAGCTTTAAACACGTAGGAACCTGCATAAATCTGGAATCCATTGATCTATCATGTATGCGAGACGGACTTTGAAATGAGGATGGTTTATCAACCGAGATTACTATTTTATTCTTTGTTTTTAAAGAATCAAATTAATAATAATTTGCTCTTGGAGAGAGAGTTTTCAAAGGCACTTCCCCACCTGGGCAAACTATTAACCAGAGAGGAAAGTGCTTTTTCATCCATATTCACCAACCTCTAATTTTTTTCCTCCTAGCTCACTCTGTACTTTCCATGCCTCAGGCAAGTTTGGGTTATCTGCAAACAACTGATCAATCCACAAGTATTTATTTGTTAAAAACTTACTCTGTACCTAGCACTGTAAATAGAAAGAGAGTAACATCTCTATGTGAAAATATGTAGGGGTAAAAATTACTGGAAATATACTGATCTGATTTTTTTTTTTTTTACAAATACAACCCTATTTCGTTGGTCAATTAAAAGCGTTTCCTGCAGTCACTCGCATTGTGGTAATTGCTAGAGAGATGTTGCCCCCTGCAGACTGAATGTGGAATTACGGAACTGCCTGCTTGTGGTCATTTAAACGAACGTGTCCTACTTAGGAGGAAGGCTGCACCTCTAGGGAGTGGCTTCTTAATAAGTAACAAAAATCTTTCTTTCCGCCATGAGGTTCTGGTCGTGGCTATGTAACAAGGACTGTCAGCCAGATTTTCTTTTCTTCTTAATTTTTATTTTTTGTAACACCAAAAACATTTTGTATTGGGGTATAGCTGATTAACAGGCTTCCCTGGTAGCTGCCCACTCCAGTATTCATGGGCTTCCCTGATGGCTCAGAAGGTGAAGAATCTACATGCAAGGTGGGAGACCTGGGTTCGATCCCTGGGTTAGGAAGATTCCCCTGGAGGAGGGCAGAGCAACCCACTCCAGTATTCTTGCCTGGAGAATCCCCATGGACAGAAGAACCTGGCGGGCTGCAGTCTGTGGGGTCTCAGAGTAGGGCACGACTGAGTGACTAAGCACAGCACACAGCTGATTAACAACGTGGTGGTAGTTCCAGGTGGACAGTGAAGGACTCGGCCACACATATGCACGTATCCATTCCCTCTCAAACCCCGCTCCCATCCAGGCTGTCAACCAGGTTTTCTTCTGACTTGAGCACGGACAGACGGGACGGAGCTGACTGCTCCTGTGGGAACAGCCTCAGGCAGGCGAAGGGTACCTAGTTTGATAATTAACTCATTTTGGTGTCCCTACTGGAAATGGACCCTTTTACCTGCTCTGGTGAAGAGAGGTTTATGGTTTTGTTTTGCATCATGTAAGGGAGGGCGAGAAATGGTGATAACTGGATTCTCCTCCTATTTGATTTATTCCTTCACTGGGGATGGATGAGCTATCATCATAACCCTTTTTGAAATGTAATTTTACTTATTTGTGTCTTTTTGGCTGTGCTGGGTCTTTGTTGCTGCGAGGGCTTTCTCTAGTTGCTGAGAGCAAGGGCTCCTAGTTGCGGTGCACAGACTTCTCATTTCAGTGGCTTCTCTTGTGGAGCGTGGGTTCTAGGGAGCATGGGCTTCAGTAATCGCAGCTTGTGGGCTCAATAGTTGTGATTCTTGGGCTCTAGATCACAGGCCCCTAATAGTTGTGGCACATGGGCCTGTTCCGTGGTATGTGGGATCTTCCCGAATCAGGGATCAAATCCATGTCTCCTGCACTGGCAAGCAGACTCTCCCCCACTGAGCTACCGGGGAAGCTCCATCGTAGCCCTTTATGTGTTGTTTCCCAGCATATTTATTAATGACTCCCCTTTTTGCTGTTATGGGCTCCCTGATAGCTCAGTTAGTAAAGAATCCGCCTGCAGTGCAGGAGACCCCAGTTCAAACCCTGGGTCAGGAAGATTCGCTGGAGAAAGCATAGGCTACCTACTCTAGCATCCTTGGACTTCCCTTGTGGCTCAGCTGGTGAAGAATCCACCTGCAATGCGGGAGACCTGGATTCGATCCCTGGGTTGGGAAGATCCCCTGGAGAAGGGAAGGGCCACCCACTCCAGTGTTCTGGCCTGGAGAATCCCGTGGACTGTAGAGTCCAAGAGGTCGCAGACAGGTGGACACGCCTGAGCGACTTCTACTTTCGCTTTTGCTGTCACACCTGCTCCAGTTTGGATAGTAACGCTATGGCCACCCTAGACTTTAGTGCTTTTCCCTAGGAACATGTTAATAGGTGAGGCAAGAGATCTCTAAAACACCTGGGCTCTCACCCAGCCTCTGGAAAGTACCCACTGCCTGAGTCACTGACAGCTCCTGGAGCCCCCGTGGTCCAGCCCTGGCCTTTGGGCAGCCCTGATTCACTGCAGCTTCCCTGCCTGATCATCAAGTGTCACCCAGAGATAAAACCATGGGACACACAGAATGCTGGACTGCACCGAAACGTGGGTGGCAGTTGCAGGTAGAATTCACCACAGGGGATGGGGTTTATTAAGACCTCCTACCTCCAGGATTTGGGGGCTTGGAGTGCTTCCTGAACTTTGCCTGAACGTCTTTCACCCAGCAGGATGGAGAGGGAAGCTCCTTTCTGGGTCAGAGAAGTTGGTAGTGATGAGTGGAAGCCCAGGTCTAGGGAAGGGAAGGGGAGATGAGATATGCAGAGAGTCAGGACAGCCAAACCTGCAGTGTTATACCACACCCATCCACACCCACATGGATGTTTGCAGAACCAATTTCTCCTAGTTGCTTTAGATGTCTGGGAGTGGGCCCATTTCCAAGTGGCAAGAATGAACAGATACCACTGTCTCTGAATGGATGTCATTCTTGGGCCCATACGTCTTATCTTGCCCAGCCCAGCATGATCTGGGCAGCCTGTGGGTGCTCAGGTGCCATCCATGTGAGCCCACAGTGAATTGTGATGGTGAAACAGAAACTTGCTCAAGCCCAGGGTGTGTCAGGTTTGGTCTAATTGGAAGGTAGTTAAGAAAATCAGAAAGAGAAAAACAAATATCAGATAAGATCACTTATATGTGGAAACTAGAATAATGGTACAAGTGAATGTAATCACAAAGCAGAAATAGAGACAAACTTATGGACACTAAGAGGGGAAGAGGGAGGGGGGGTGGTATGAACTAGGAGACTGGGGTTAACATACATTACTGTGTGCAAATGGATAACAGATGAGAACCTGCTGTATAGCTCAGGGAACTCTACTCAGTGTTCTGTTGTGACCTAAATGGGGAGGAAATCTAAAAAAGAGGGGATGTATGTATACTTATAGTTCCCTTGGAGAAGGGAATGGCTGCCTACTCCAGTATTCTTGCCTGGAAAATCCCCTGGACAGATGAGCCTGGCAGGCTATAGTCCATGGGGGTCACAAAGAGTCAGACGCAACTGAGAAAGTAACACTTCATTTCATAGCTGATTCCCTTTGCTGTACAGCAGACGCTAACACAACATTGTAAAGCAACTGTACTCCAATTAAGAAAAAATTTAATACCACTCAACAAAGGAGCTCTCAGCAGTCCCTGGAGACCCTTGTCCTTCTACGTTAAGCCAGGACAAAGCTTCTCAGACCCCTGGGACGCAGCAAAGGCTCTCCAAGCTCAGAAATCCTACGGCTTTAACTTTGGGGGGAAAGATGCTGAATTCTCCCACCCCACCCCCGGGAACAGAGGTGAAGCGTGTCCTTTGCCAGGCTTTGAGAGAGGATATGTTGGTATCCTTTTGTTCTTGCCACTTGGAAACAGGTCCACTCTCAGACATCTAAAGCAACTAGGAGAAATTGGTTCTGCAAACGTCCATGTGGGTGTGGATGGGTGTGGTATAACACTGCAGGTTTGGCTGTCCTGACTCTCTGCATATCTCATCTCCCCTTCCCTTCCCTAGACCTGGGCTTCCACTCATCACTACCAACTTCTCTGACCCAGAAAGGAGCTTCCCTCTCCATCCTGCTGGGTGAAAGAAGCTCAGGCAAAGTTCAGGAAGCACTCCAAGCTCCCAAATCCTGGAGGTAGGAGGTCTTAATATTAACTCCATCCCCTTGTGGTGAATTCTACCTACAACTGCCACCCACGTTTCGGTGCAGTCCAGCATTCTGTGTGTCCCATGGCTTTATCTCTGGGTGACACTTGATGATCAGGCAGGGAAGCTGCAGTGAATCAGGGCTGCCCAAAGGCCAGGGCTGGACCACGGGGGCACCAGGAGCTGTCCGGCAGTTGCAGAGCCAGCTCCATCCATTTGGGGCTCACACTCTCTGCCTTGCTTGCCTTGGAGGATCTGACACCTGCCTCTGGACCGAGACTCCTGTTATAAACAGACAACCTGCTCTGTTAGCCTGGCAAAAATTAGGCCCGATGGGCCCTGGTGTGACACACAAGGAGAACCTTTCCTCTCGCGGGGCACAGCCCTCGTCACAAGCGCTGGGGGAGGAACTTGTCCAGCACTCTGCCTGCTACTGTCCAGGGCGTGGGAGCAGAGTAGGGGTGGGGGGTGTTGTCTCACTGCTTACCGGCTCTGGAGCTTTTCATGTCACTATTTGAAATGGTTTCTGTATTTACGTATCTTTGTTAGATGAGAGATAAAACTCAAATCTCATGAGGCTGCTCAGGGCCCTTTGAGTTTTTTTCTTTGTTAAGAGTAGGTACTAAAAACAGCAGCAACAACAACAACGAAACGAAGATCATGGCTTCCAGCCCCATCCCTTCATACCAAGTAGAAGGGGAAACAGTGGGAGCAGTGACAGACTTTATTCTCTTGGGCTCCAGAATCACTGCAGAGGGTGGCTGCAGCCATGAAATTAAAAGACACTTGCCCCTTGGAAGAAAAGCTATGACCAACGCAGACAGCATATTGAAAAACAGAGACATTACTTTGCCAACAAAGGTCCACATGATCAAAGCTATGGTTTTTCCAAAAGTCATGTACAGATGTGAGAGTTGGACCATTAAGAAAGCTGAGAACCAATGAACTGATACTTTTGAATTGTGGTGCTGGAGATGACTCTTGAGTCCCTTGGACGGTAAGGAGATCAAAAGAGTCAATCCTAAAGGAAATCAGTCCTGTATATTGATTGGAAGGACTGATGCTAAAGCTGAAGCTCCAATAGTTTGGTTGCTTGATGCAAACAACTGACTCATTGGGAAAGACCCTGATGCTGGGAAAGACTGAAGGCAGCAGGAGAAGGGGGCGGCTGAGGATGAGACGGTTAGATAGCCATCACCTACTCAACGGACATGAATTTGAGCAAACTCTGGGAGATAGGGGAGTATGGAAGAGCCTGGCATGCTGCAGTCCATGGGGTTGCAAGGAGTCAGACATGACTTAGTGACTGAACAACAACATTAAAAAATATTTATTTGACCTGGGCCAGGTCTCAGCTGTGGCGTGCAGGACATCTTCGGTCTTTGTTGCGGTGTGTAGGACCTTTAATTGCAGCATGTGGACTTTTAGTCGAGGGATGTGGCATCTGGCTCCCTGACCAGGGGTCAGACCCAGGCCCCCTGCATTGGGAGCTCGGATTCTCACCCACTGGACCACCAGGCAGTCCCTTGCTGTTTGAAAGTCTATGATCTGAGAACTTGCAGCCCTGACATCAACAGAGATGCAGCTGCCACTGAAGGCCTGACCGAGGAGATGCAGTTCTCAGGGAGGACATTTCAGCTCAGGATGAGCTTGGAACCACACTGGTATCAGAAGGGATGAGAAGAGGAAGGATAACTGACTGATAAATCACCCCACAGAGAAGGTCGCCACGACCAACTGCAGTCCCTTGGAAGGCTGTCCTGGGAAGGGAGAGATGTCAGTCCTCATGTTCACCCTGTTGTCTGAGACCATCTGTCAGCATCACTTCTTCCCATCCTCATTCAACAAATATTTATTGTGATTCTAGTGCATAAAGCCAAGCACCTACCGTGCGCTTATTATCCCTATCACTTACTGGTTTTTTTATTGTGGTAAAATATACAGAACATAAAAGTTACCATTTTAACCATTTTTAAGTGGATAGTTCAATAGTATATAGTGTGTTGTTCAACAGTGTATATTCACATTGTTGTACAACCTGTCTTCAGAACTCTTCATCTTGGAGAACAGGAACTCCACATCCCTCCTGTTTTGTGGGGGCCATGAGACATGCAAGATCTTAATTCCCCAACCAGGGCTTAAAACCATGCCCCTAGCCATGGCGGTGTGACACCTTAATCACTGGACGCCAGGGAAGTCCTTTATACCCACTAAACCACTCTCCCTTTCCCCTCCCCACCAGCTTCTGGCAACCACCATTCTATCAACACTCTGTCTCTATGACTTTGATGACTTTAGTTACCTCGTGTAACTTGAATCATGCAATATTTGTCTTTTTTGTGATGGCTTATTCCACTTAGTAAAGGTCCTCAAGATCTGTCCATGCTGTAGCACGTGTAGGGATTTTCTTCCTCCTTAACGGCTTCCCTGATTTCTCAGTTGGTAAAGAATCTGCCTGCAGTGCAGGTGACCCTGGTTTCAATTCCTGGATCGGAAAGATCCCCTGGAGAAAGGGATGGCTACCCACTCCAGTATTCTGGCCTGGAGAATTCCGTGGACTTTACAGTCCTTGGAGTTGCAAAGGGTCAAACACGACTGAGCGACTTTCACTTTCACTTAAGGCTGAATAATATCTTATCCTACTTTTAAAAAGAAAAACACAACGAAGAGGTATCTTATTTTTTCTGATAGATTGCTGGCCGGTGGTGAGGGCCCTGCCTGTCTTGAAGGATGAGAGTCATACCTAAGAGGACGTTGTATGCTTATGTTTCCCTTTCTCCAGGTTTCTCCTCTGGGCGGCCTTGTGTTGAGGGATGCCTTGGTGTTCACTTCCTCCGTACCCCAGCAGGTGGCAGCATGCTCTGAGCTGGGTTGCAAAACCAGTGGGAAAGTGAACCAAGGCTCAGAGAAAAGAGTGGGCTTTGTGACACCACTGAGGTTCTGCATTATTGCTGCGAGTCTCCCAGCGGTTCTCCCCTTTAAGATATGAAACAAAAGTCTCTGCTTCAGCCATCATCTTTCGGCTCTGTTTTGTACCATCCACCTACACACTGATTTCTTGTTTGTTCTCGCAATATCCCTCTCCTTGATTACAGAACATTGAACCTCAAGGTCACACAGCTTCTTCTTTTTTTTTTTTTTTTTAAGATTTGGAAAAAAAAAAAAAAAGGTTTGTTCGTTTATTTATTTATTCTTGGTTGCGCTGGGTCTTTGTTGCTGTGCGTGGGTTTCCTCTAGTTGTGGTGAGCAGGGGCTATTTCATAGTTGCGGTTCAAGGGCTTCTCATTGTGGTGGCTTCTTTTGTTGCAGAGGACCCACTCTAGGTGCATGGGCTTCAGTAGCTGAGGCTCTCGGGCTTAGTTGCCTCAAAGCATGTGGGATCTTCTGGGAGCAGGGACTGAACCTGTGTCCCCTGAATTGGCAGGCAGATACTTAACCATTGGACCACCAGGAGTCCCACAAAGCTTCTAAGTGGAGTTTCAGGTAGTGGAGTTCATGGCTAATGTCCTTTCTAGCATATGTAAATATTAGTATGTGATTTTAGTATGTAAAATATGGTATAAATATGTAAATTGTTACATGTAGATTATTTTTAGTGAGTTTCCTCCCTCCTTTCTTTCCTTCAGCAAGTATGCGGAGCTCTTCTATGTTCCATTTGCATTCCATCTGAATGCAGAGTTCCAAAGAATAGCAAGGAGAGACAGGAAAGCCTTCCTCAGCGATCAATGCAAAGAAATAGAGGAAAACAATAGAATGGGAAAGACTAGAGATCTCTTCCAGAAAATTAGAGATACCAAGGGAACATTTCATGCAAAGATGGGCACAATATAAGGACAGAAATGGTATGGACCTAACAGAAAAGATATTAAGAAGAGGTGGCAAGAATACACAGAACTATAAAAAAAGATCTTCATGACCCAGATAATCATGATGGTGTGATCACTCACCTAGAGCCAGACATCCTGGAATGTGAAGTCAAATGGGCCTTAGGAAGTATCACTACGAACAAAGCTAGTGGAGGTGATGGAATTCCAGTTGAGCTATTTCAAATCCTAAAAGATGATGTTGTGAGAGTGCTTCACTCAATATGCCAGCAAATTTGAGAAACTCAGCAGTGGCCAGAGGACTGGAAAAGGTCAGTTTTCATTCCAATCCCTAAAAAAAAGCAATGCCAAAGAATACTCAAATTACCTCACAGTTGCACTCATCTCACATGCTAGTAAAGTAATGCTCAAAATTCTCCAAGCCAGGCTTCAACAGTACATGAAGCGTGAACTTCCAGATGTTCAAGCTGGATTTAGAAAAGGCAGAGGAACCAGAGATCAAATTGCTAACATCTGCTGGATCATTGAAAAAGCAGGAGAGTTCCAGAAAAACATCTACTGACCTGCCTCCTGAGAAATCTGTATGCAGGTCAAGATGCAACAGTTAGAACTGGACATGGAACAACAGACTGGTTCTAAATAGGAAAAGGAGTATGGCAAGGCTGTGTATTGTCAACCTGCTTATTTAACTTATATGCAGAGTACATCATGAGAAATGCTGGACTGGATGAAGCACAAGCTGGAATCAAGATTGCTGGGAGAAATATCAATATCCTCAGATATGCAGATGACATCACCCTTATGGCAGAAAGTGAAAAAGAACTAAAGAGGCTCTTGATGAAAATGAAAGAGGAGAGGGAAAAAGTTGGCTTAAAGCTCAATATTCAGCAAACTAAGATTATGGCACCTGGTCCCATCACTTCATGGGAAATAGATGGGGAAACAGTGGAAACAGTGAACAGACTTTATTTTGGGGGGCTCCAAAATCACTGCAGATGGTGACTGCAGCCATGAAATAAAAAGACACTTGCTCCTTGGAAGAAAAGTTATGACCAACCTAGAAAGCATACTAAAAAGCAGAGACAATACTTTGCCAACAAAGGTCAGTCTAGTCAAAGCTATGGTTTCAAGTAGTCATGTATGGATATGAGAGTTGGACTATAAATAAAGTTGAGCCCCCCAAATTAATGCTTTTGAACTGTGGTGTTGGAGAAGACTCTTGAGAGTCCCTTGGACTGCAAGGAGATCCAACCAATCCATCCAAAAGGAAATTAGTCCTGAATATTCACTGAAAGGACTGATGCTGAAGCTGAAACTCCAATACTTTGGCCACCTGATACAAAGAACTGACTCATTGGAAAAGACCCCGATGCTGGGAAAGATTAAAGGCAGGAGGAGAAGGGGACGACAGAGGATGAGATGGTTGGATGGCATCACAGATTCAATGGAAATGAGTTTGGGTAAACTCCAGGAGTTGGTAATGGACAGGGAGGCCTGGTGTGTTGCAGTCCATGGGGTCGCAAAGAGTCAGACACAACTGAGCAACTAAACTGAACTTCTATGTTCAGGGCTCAAGAGTCTCCACGAAGATATTTGCTATCATAGGTTCTTGAGGGATTGGCTCAGCTGCTTGGTAACTGACAGTCTCCCTAGAATCTTTCCTTTCTCAAAATCTGACTTGTCCAGGATAGCAGGCCCTGAGGGTCAGAACTTTTCATCCTGAGGGCCTGGCAAAGCAACCATGCCTTTTCTTGCTGCCTCCAACCATTTCCGGCCTGGCAGTCTCCTGACCTTCACCGTCCTTTACCCTCCCCTCCCCGCCCCTCCTCACCCCTAGTGCAGTGTCCTCTACAACAGAAGTACCCCCTCTGGGAGGAGGCTGCTGATGGGAAGGTCCTGGGCTGAATCTAGAGGGCTGGGTGTTCTGTAAAGCCAGTGATTAACACTGAGAGAGGGGCAAGCCAGCCGACCTCCCCTTGATTAAATGAGGGTGTGCAATATGTTGTTGTTCAGTTGCTCAGTCGTGTTCGACTCTTTTCGACATCATGGACTGCAGCCCACCAGGCTTCCCTGTCCTTCACAACCTCCCAGAGTTTGCTCAAACTCATGTCCTTGAGCGGATGACACCATCCAACCATCTCATCCTCTGTTGTCCCTTCTCCTCCTGGCTTCAATCTTTCCCAGCATCAGGGTCTTTTCTAGGGAGTCAGCTCTTCACATAAGGTGGCCAAAGCATTGGAGCTTCAGCTTCAGCATCAGTCCTTCCAGTGAATATTCAGGGTGATTTCCTTCAGGATGGACTGGTTGGATCTCAGTTGTAGACCTATGCAAATTAAGACACAGAAAGGGAGAGGATTTCTTCAGGTGAGACAAGTAGAGGTGGATGGGTAGTGACTGGGAAGAATTCACTTGGAAAGAGAGAGGGCCCATCAGGACACTTCTGGTTGCTGGGACAGAACAGCAGAGGCTGGGAAGGACTCTGAGTCAGAGGATGAGCCCCAGGATTCAGGGCTTAGGGCCTAGAGTTGAGGACTCTTGTCTCTGGGATGTTCGTGCTCTTCTCTGCTTGTGTATTTGCTTCTATTGGTATGTTGGCCTTGCTCTCTCACTGCAAACATCTAGGAGAGGGCCTGGCCACTCCCAGCCCCAGCCTGGCACCCTAGAGGAAGGAGGGTTCCTTTCTTGACATTCCCTGTACTCATCCCAAGGAAGGAATCGGTCCCACAGCTTAGGTCACATGCCCACCACTTGGTTCAATCACTGCTGTGGGCGGGGAGAATTGGATCTGTGGTTGGTCAGGCAATGCTGCTGCTGCTGCTAAGTCACCTCAGTTGTGTCCGACTCTGTGTGACCCCATAGACAGCAGCCCACCAGGCTCCCCCAACCCTGGGATTCTCCAGGCAAGAACACTGGAGTGGGCTGCCATTTCCTTCTCCAATGCATGAAAGTGAAAAGTGAAAGTGAAGTCTCTCAGTCGTGTCCGACTCTTTGTGACCCCATGGACTGTAGCCCATCAGGCTCCTCCATCCATGGGATTTTCCAGGCAAGAGTAGTGGAGTGGGTTTCCATTGCCTTCTCTGGCCAGGCAANAGAAGGCAATGGAAACCCACTCCAGGCAAGAACACTGGAGTGGGCTGCCATTTCCTTCTCCAATGCATGAAAGTGAAAAGTGAAAGTGAAGTCTCTCAGTCGTGTCCGACTCTTTGTGACCCCATGGACTGTAGCCCATCAGGCTCCTCCATCCATGGGATTTTCCAGGCAAGAGTAGTGGAGTGGGTTTCCATTGCCTTCTCTGGCCATGCAATGCAATATATTATATATTATATTATATATATATATGATATTTATTATATAATTATATTATACTTATATATTAAATATTATATGTAACATATAATATATTATATATTAAATAGAACATAATTTAGGAGGTGAGTGGAAACAATAAGTGCAGGGGACAGCGGCAGAGGAGTGTGTGTGGAGTGGGTTGTGGGTCTGTGTGTGTGTGTTGGGGAGCGTGTGGGTATGTGTGTGAACTACAGCTGGCTGGGACTGTTGCATCATGGGACAAGCATTGTTGACGAGTTGATGAGCAGCGGTAACAGCAGGACCACGTCTCTCTGGGCTCCCGAAGCCCAGGGTCAGCAGTGGTTGTCATGGCAACAGCCTGCCGGGGAATGTCTTAGGGAAAAGACTGAGTCTGGAATGTTTTGAATGGTATTTGCCTATAGATGAGCACCTCTCTTGCTAAGAGCCAAAGAAAGACCGATTCCAGCTATTTGGGTTGTCTCACTCTGAGTGGGGGAGGGTGGGATGGGGTTTGGGTTTCCCTCCAAGGCTGCAGGGGACAGGTAGCCCTAGTTCTGCCTGTTACAGGCTAACAAAGACGTGTGTTCTGCACTCTGAGAGTTCACAAGATGCAAATATGCTGTGATGAGGTGCCTGGGGCTGGTGAAATGTCCTCCCATGTGGACTCCCTGCTTCCAGCCTTCCTCCTCCAGCTGCTGCCCACGTAGTCTTTCTAGCAAGCAAATCCCATCAGGCTGCTTCTCTGTTTAAGTCCTGGGTGGCCGCTGATTCTTGATAGAATAAAGCTCAAGTACCTGACCTTGACGTTTGTTGTCCTTGTGATCTTGCCTTCTCTGGACTCTGCTTCACTGGCCCTCTCCTCCACTCACACTCCGTGCAAATCTGTATTCCTGGATGGCTTCATGCCCCAGTGCCTTTGCACGTGCTACGTGCTTGGACTACCTTCCTGCTTCCACTGGAGAACGTTAGTACCTTCTTTCAACAAGGTGGGTAATGGCTCCTCCCATCTGCGTGACTCTCAGACTAGGAGAGCACCAGCCAAGAGGTCGAGCTTGAGCCTCTTGAGCCACACTTATCCCTCTGGGTGCACGAAACCGTGGCCAGGCCTGCCCAGCCCATCTGGCAACCCCTGGCCAGGTGGGACAGCTTCCCCTTTAGAGACAAGCAGACCCAAGATAAATGAAAAAACTCTCTGCTTAGGTTTTTCTGCACCTTCAGAAAGGGACCTCATCTCTTCACCTGACAAAGACTTGATGAACATCCTTTATTAGACACTGTTCTAGACACTTGGATACACTGGTAAACAAAACAGACAAAACCCCCTGCCTTCAAGGAGCTTGTGTTCTAGCAGGGGAGACAGACAGTAAATAACAAATATAAGAAAAAAGATAAATAATTTATTAAAAGGCACTCAGGGCTATGGTGAATAGAACAAGTTGAGCAAGGTAAGGGAGTCTGGGTGTCCCAGGAAGGGATGGTGGGAAGGTTGCAATAGTAATAAAGAAACAGGATCAGTCTGCTCCTGCTGCTGCTGCTGCTGCTAAGTCTCTTCAGTCATGTTCGACTCTGTGTGACCCCGTAGATGGCAGCCCACCAAGCTCCCTCGTCCCTGGGATACTCCAGGCAAAAACACTGGAGTGGGTTGCCATTTCCTTCTCCAATGCATGAAAGTGAAACCGAAGTCATTCAATCGTGTCCAACTCTTCGAGACCCCATGGACTGCAGCCTACCAGGCTCCTCCGCCCATGGGATTTTCCAGGCAAGAGTACTGGAGTTGGGTGCCATTGCCTTCTCCAGATCAGTCTGCTAAGGCTACCATAACAAAATGCCCCAGACCTGGTGGCTTCAACCACAGAAATCTATTTCCCACTGCTCTGGAGCCTGGGAAGTACAAGATGAAGGTGCAGTCAAAGTAGGTTTCATTCTGAGATCCCTTCTCTTTCCTTGTTGGTGGCTGCCATCTCCCTGTGTGCTCACATGACCTCTTCTTTGTGTGTGTGAGGAAAGAGAGCTCCANTCCAGATCAGTCTGCTAAGGCTACCATAACAAAATGCCCCAGACCTGGTGGCTTCAACCACAGAAATCTATTTCCCACTGCTCTGGAGCCTGGGAAGTACAAGATGAAGGTGCAGTCAAAGTAGGTTTCATTCTGAGATCCCTTCTCTTTCCTTGTTGGTGGCTGCCATCTCCCTGTGTGCTCACATGACCTCTTCTTTGTGTGTGTGAGGAAAGAGAGCTCCAGGATCTCTTCCTATTTTTATTTTTTTGGACATTGTTGTTCGTGTTTAATTTTTATATTTTCTATTTATTATCTGTCATGGGGCATGTGGGCTCTTACTTCCCTGATGGGAGATTGAACCCATGTCCCTTGCATTGGAAGCATGGAGTCTTAACCACTGGACCAACAGGCAAGTCCCTCTTCCTCTTTCTAAAAGGATACCAGCTCTATTGGAGTAAGATCCCACCCTCATCATATCACTTAATCTTTATTACCTTCTTATAAGCTATTGAAGCTGAAGCTCCAATACTTTGGCCACCTGATGCAAAGAGCCAACTCACTGGAAAAGGCCCTGAGGTTAGGAAAGATTGAAAGCAAAAGAAGAAGGCAGCAGAGGATGAGATGGTTGGATAGCACCACTGACTCAATGGACACGAATTTGAGCAAACTCCAGGAGATAGTGTATGACAGGGAAGCCTGGTGTGCTGCAGTTCATGGGGTCAAAAAGAGCTGGACGTAACTTAGCAAAGAACAACAACAAAGCTTCATTTCCAAATACTGTCACGCTGAGCATTCAGGCTTCAACATATGAACTCAGAGGGAGGGTGGGGGAAATGATTCAGTACAAAATGAGCCTTGCTGAGAAAGCAAAATTTGAGGATGGGATTGTAGGAGGTGAGGGAATTGGAATATCTCGGGGGGAGGGCATTCCAGGCAACAGAATGGCTGCAGCAAAGAGCCTGGGGTGGGGATGTGCCCACAGGTTATAAGAACTGAAAGGAGGCCAGGGTGGCTGAGGTGGGGTAAGCAGGGCACAGGAGTCGGAAATGAGGTTAAAGGAGTGATGGGACCAGATAATGCAGGGTCTTGCAGACTATGTGAGGATTTTCCTAGGCAAAAGATGGGAGCCGATTCTGAGAAGGCCCTGTGAAGCTCCTGAACACAAAGACTTTCTGTAGCCCCATTTCTTTAAGTATAGGAAATAGTCTCCATTCAGCCTCCATGACCTTTCCTGAGTTCCAATGGGCAGATTCAAGAAGTTGTTAATTGGTAAACAGAGACCAGGGAGAAACAAACTTGTCAAGAGTAGCCTTGGGGCAAGGTCCTGGTTCACTATTAATGGATACACACAACAATAACTTTGAGATATTTTGCAGATGCTGAAACCCCCTCCAGGTGGGAGAAGTAAATGCTTAATGATGGTACACTGCCCAGAAGCATGTAGACCCCAGACCTACTGGACCTGAAGGTAATGATGCTGACTGCTACTTAACTCACCACCAACCCATCAGAAAACATGTCCACAAGCTGATCACACCCTCTTTGAACAATTACTATCAAATTTCTCATTACCTTTTCCAAGTTGGGACCACACGGTTTTAAGTATACTAGCCCTCCTGTGGCCCCCTTTGCCTGACAAAGCAATAAAGCCACCCTTTTCTACTTCACCCAAACTGTCTCTGGGATTTGATTCAGCTCCGGTATACAGAGAAACTGAGTTTTTGGCATTAGAACCACCCGAGATGTTGAGCTGAGGGATGGCAAGATTAGACTTTAAGGGACCACCTGGTACCATATTGGGATTCAATTCAGTTCAGTTCAGTCGCTCAGTCGTGTCCGACTCTTTGCGAACCCATGAATCGCAGCATGCCAGGCCNATCTCTAATTTTCTGGAAGAGATCTCTAGTCTTTCCCATTCTGTTGTTTTCCTCTATTTCTTTGCATTGATTGCTGCAGAAGGCTTTCTTATCTCTTCTTGCTATTCTTTGGAACTCTGCATTCAGATGCTTATATCTTTCCTTTTCTCCTTTGCTTTTCACCTCTCTAGTAACAGGAACACCTGTTAGGAAGTGCTTACAGAAATCCAGATAAGGAATGACAGTGACTTGGACCAGGGTGATGAGAAGGGAGGCAGTGAGAAGTGGTCAGATTCTGTACCTATTTGGGAGTGGAAAATACACAGGATTCCCTAACAAATTGGATATGGAGTGGGAGAGGAAAAAGGAGTCAAGATGACTCCCAGATTTTAGCTTGGGCAGTGAGAAGAATGCAGGCACCATTAGTCAACATGGGGAAGGCTGCAGGTGGAGGAGGTTTAGGGGAAAGGATTAGGTGTTTCGGTGTTGGATACATTGAGTGTGAGGTGTCAGGTATCTGAGTGGATGTATCAGGAAGGTAATTGGATCTATAAGACTGGTATTGGGAGTTTGAGATGTAGACATAAATTCAGGAGTTATCCCATCGTGATGGTATTTAAAACCATGAAGCCAGGAGAAGATCATCAAGAAGTGAGTGAAGATCAGGACAAAGCTCAGAGCCTGGAGCACCCCAACAAGAGGAGGAGCCTGCCAGAAAGACTAAGAGCATATATGCTCAGAACCAGCACTGCAGGGGAGGACAAAGGGGAGACAGAAAACTGGAGAGGACTTCCTGGGACAGGTTTCTGATACCACCATGGTTAACCTCCACACGAGGTTCCACCCCAGCTTATTCGCTAAGGTTGTTAGCCACGGCCAAGATTTTTTCAGTGCTTCCAAATCTCTGACCTTTAAAATGAAAAGTATAAAAATCTGAGATGAGAGCCCAAAGTTTGTATTTTGGCCATCCTCTGGTTTCCAGTCTCCAGGAGCAGAGGTTCCCCTACCACCGTGCCCCGTTTTGTTCCACTCCAGGAGGGGCGATGCCTGCCGCTCCCCTTCCCTGTGAGTCCCCTTGGCAGCCTCCTGCACCCCCATTCCCCAGCTTCCCTCCAGGTGACTCTTCTCACCTACTCAGGCCAGAGGAGCAGCAGTCAGCCTTCCCAGCTGAGGACAGTGCACACAGGCCCAGGAATGTGGCTCCACCCAGATCCCCAGGAAAACAGCTCTCGGGAGAACAGTCTCACTCTTCCCCATGACTCAGCGCTGGGGATGCTCATGACTCATTTTTCTCACTCGTAGCAGAGACAAAGCCTTGGAGGTGTCACAAGATAATTAATAGTGAGAAAACTCCCAGAGATGCCCCACTTGCCCTCTCAGCAGCTCGGGAAAGAGACCATTAGGTCCTCTGCTGCTGACTAGTCACTCAGTTGTGTCTGACTCTGTGACCTCAAGGACTGTAGCCCACCTAGGCTCCTCTGTCCATGGAAGGAAACTGGAAAAAAGTTGCTCTCTGCGTAGACTGTAAGAGGTAGAACCCAGGAAAAGCTGGAATGAGTCACCTTTTCAAAGGCTGGAAAGGAACCAAAGGAGAGGGATTTTTCTTTATCTTGGGTCATCCTCCCCAGCCCTTACCTCCCCATTTGCAGCACCGTGTGGTCCAGCCAGGGGCACTGGACGCTCTCCTCCAGTTTCTCTCGGCTCCCTGCAGAGGGTCCTTATCTTTCCTTCTACAGCTGAATGGATCTTTCTGCATTCAGTGAGATGCCATGTCTCACCTTCAGATCCACTCTGAGAATTCAAACACAGGAAAAAAAAATCACTCTTCCACTCTTCGAATTTTGTGCTAATTATTTCTGAAATTCTGCCTCTTCCCACCCCCTGGAGTCCACCCACGAACAGGCTGGCAATATCAGCACAGAGCCTGGCACTCCCGATGCTTGTGAAATTGATTTCACTGCCAAGTGAGAAGGTCCACTTGAAGAGGTGACCCACAAACAGTGATTCACAACAGCGTGGGAGTGGAGGGGAACCTGCTTCTGGGAGGGTAGGGTGTCAGCACGTGGACTAGGTGTCGCAGAGCTTGAAAATACATCCAATATTCTAATATAATTTAAAATAATGATCACCATCCAGCATTTCTGGCCTTCAGACCATGGATAATAGTAAAGCGTGCTAGAGTCTATTTGGACTATGAGTTTAAAAATGTCAAGAATCAGAGCCTAAGAGATTGTTTGCTGGAAATTTCCTTGGCCATGGCGATGAAGTCTCCCCTGAAGGATAGAGTTGGTCCTTGGGACAGTGACCACAGTGCAGCCAGTCATAGAAGGAACTGCTGCTCCCTGGGGCTGGCAGCCTGGATGCGTGGGGCAGTTCTCAGGGGTTTGGCTCACTGTGAGTCTTATTAAGGAAGCCCATGTCCAATGTGTGCACAACACCAGATAAATTGCATCTAACTTATTTTCTTGGTAGAAAACCTTGGAGGACAGGAAAAGGAGAGGCAATAGACTGTCAGGAGAGTGAGGGTTCCCAAGATGCTCAGAGAGAAAGAGCCTGCGGATAAGAAGGGCCCAAGATGCAGTCGCCAAGCAAGTGTGATGGAGTAATAGGTGATGGCCTGTGAGGCTGACCAATATCCACTGGTTTCACTATTCTTACAAGGAAATCCTCTGGTCTCACCCTAGGTCCCTTGAGTGGATGTGGGCTCTGTGCGAATGAGGGGGGTGCTTTTCCGATGTAAAGAATGCATGCTCATCTGGACCGGGGGCTGGCTGATGTGAACCTCTTTCCCACAGTGGATTAACTTCTGAAAGAGTTTTGGAACTGCTGAGTCAAGGACCAGACTGGGCGTCCTGACGACTCCACCACGGGGTGGAGGATGCCAGGAGTCTGCCTGGAGGGAGGCTGTGGGACTCAGATTCTAGAACAAGCATGCTAACTGCAGACAACTGTCTATCTGCAGCAAAGAACCAGCACCAGGCAGTCTACCATCGCAGGGTGGTTCCTCGCGGTATTGCCAGAGTATGTTCTGTTCCTGACAAGCATTTAGGTAACCGCCAGGCTGAGACTGTATTTCACACACAGTGTGCCCCTCCAGGGAACCTGCTGTAGCTGGAATGGGCTTGTTGTCCATCTGCACTCCAGGGAGAGCTTCCTGAAATGGGGACTGGTGGCTCCACAATGATGGCCAGTATTGTGAGGCTCCTTGCTGTTGACAGCACGCATTCACCTCCACTGCCTCGGCCCCTGAAGAAACAGGGTGGTGGTTTTCCAGCTTCAGTTTTAAAGTTGAAGAAACAGAGATGAGAGAGTGCCAGCTTCAAGAGAAGCTTGAAATCCCACTCTGCCCAGCCCTGCCCATCCTCCCATCCAGTCCCCAGGAATAGGATGTTACCAGGGGTGATCAAGGGCCTGGGGAAGGAGGCAGCACTCTGGGCCTGCAAGATGGGGAGGGTGCCTCCTCGAGCTCTTCTCCATGCCTGGAACTGCTCTCCCTGAGTGAGCCTGAGGAACCTGGGTTGGACATGCTCTGTCTGGGTCTTGGACAGAAATTCTTGCTCACGTTTCCTTGAATGCTTTTCCTGGGACTCACTTTTCCCTACTATGGGACTGTTAAGTAGTTTCAGGATTCAGGAGAAAATAAGCTTCAGTGAGCCCTCAGCCTGCAATAGGGAGTCTCTCTGCCCTACAATAGGGCAGCCTGGTCCACTTGGACAAATGAGTTTCAGTACTCAAGAGTCTGCATTTGTTTGCCATGGGATAGGATAGGATTTAAAAAACAAAAAATTCTATACACCTCATTTATTTAGAGTGAGAGGTGAACAGTAAAAAGTACATTTACTTGAAAAGCAAAAGAATGCCAAGATAGTAAGCTGAGATCCCACCCATGGTGGAAGTGGGAGGGTCTCTGGCCAGATACTGTCATCCTTATCCGGATAAAGTCACCCTGCTCAAACCACACATCAGTAACCCGCCCAAGGTCCCACTGCCAGTAGAACTGGGCTGAAACTCAGCCAGGTCTCCATCTCTTTCCTTCTGTCTCTTCTAGTCTTGAGACAAAGCCAAGACAAAATGGGAGGATGAGGGACGGCCCTGCAGCCTTGGGCATCCCGGGAGGAGCTCTGCACGCTTGGGGTCAAGGTTGGTTCCACGGTGGACAAGCCCCACACTCAGCTGCTACTCTTCTGCAGCTGCCCTGGGAGGCGTGCTGGCTTGGCACCACGTCCTGACCACTGCTCTTCCCTCGGGGCCTGTTCCCCAGCATGAGCTGGAGCCCTTGGGGTCTTCTGAGACTGCGTGAAGGGGGAAATTTGCTCTGTGTCTGACTTTCCTCCCGCCTTGTTTCCCCGCTCCCCGCCCTCCTTCCTTTTATCTCCCACCTCTCCCTCCGTCCTCCCAAGCATTCACTCAAATCCAAGCCGATGCATGTCTGCAGCATCCTAGCTACCGTCTCCTGTCGGTTCAGAAGCTTCAGAAACGGAATACTTCCCCTGAGTCGAGAGCCATGCTGAATTATTGATAGGTCAAATCTGTTGCAAATTTCAAAGTGCTTTTTTTTCAAGGTTGTGGTTATGAGGCTGCGGGTGAAAGGATTAATGAATATGCCTAACATTCAAGGAGGTCCGACACGCCCTCAGAAGTCAGGTGGCGCAAGGTCTCTGTCTCATAAGGCCCCTGGACAAGCATGCTGAGAGAATGCCCTGTGTGGTGACTCACAAAACCTTGGGCGGAGAGAACTCTGGACTCCCTGAACTCTTCCATCAGTGGGCTGATGGATCAAACACACCAGAAGACAGCTGGGACTCACCCAACCTCTACACCTGTCTAGAATCCATCTCCCCCTCAGCTGGGACCATTCAGGAGGGGATCAGGGCACCCGGAGTTCTCTGACAGAGGCATAGGCTGGGGGCAGTGAGCTCCCCAGCCCTGAAAGTGTTTGAGTTGGCAGTGATGAGCAACCGTCAGGCATGCTGTTAGAGGGGCTCCTGCTTTGGGTAGTGGTGGACTACCTGCCTGTGGATGATTATTCAGAATTATCCTGTTGATCAGTTTGGGGGAAAATATCATCCTTGTAACTGAATGTCTTGAGATTCTAGAATGCAGTTACTAGGAACAATTTGATCTCAAAGCAGACTCTGATCGTTGATTCTCAGACTCAGAAATGGTGGGCTTTATCCGATGTTCTTTCTTGGATTTACCTGCCGACTGTTGCCGATCCCCCGTCTGCCTCCTATTCTTCATTCTTTCCTCACAGTGCCTCCACCATTGGGCACCATTCTGCCAGAGACTCCTGGAGTCTCCTAGAGCCTCCCTGACCTTCTAGGTAGCTTTATGTAGAGGAATTGTAGCCTCATGGAGAAGCAAACAGGTCTGGAGCTGGGTGGACCTAGATCAATGTCTTGGCTTAACCTTTATAGTTGTGTTACTTTGGGGAAATTACCTAACCTCTCTGACCTTCACTTTACACTTCTGTAAAATTAGAAAGGTGGCACATTTTACTTATATACAGAACCGTGAAGTCTAAATGAAATAATGTAGTTAATGTATTTAGTCTAGTGTATGATACATCCTTCCCCAAGTCCACTGTACTCTCTTTTGCCTCTTGCCCTCGACTACGGTACATGCATAGACCATTCTGTCCCCACTGTGACAGAGACTTCTAATTGTTCACTAGTGTCCATTCCCCGCTTCTTCCCTCTTAGTTTTAGCTTGAGACATGGCAGCTTAGCCAGTGTCTATATTCTCCAGCCTCTTTTGCAGCCCAGAGTGACCATATGACTAAGTTATGGCCGGTGAGATGGAAGCAAAAGTGAGGTATGCAGCTCCCACAAGAGGAAATTGTCTTCTGTGTTCTCTCTTTTCTGAAATGTGAAAACTGTGCTGGTGAGTTGGCTTTGATTATACACGTGAGGGAAATGCCCTAGAAGATGGCAGAGTAAGCTAGAAGGAAATTGCGTCCTGGAGCATCTACCCAGCCTGGACCATCTGCCTGCCTATGGGATACTATGCAAGAGAAAAGCGAGCCTCCCCTCAGCCTTCTGCTCATCCCTCAGGCCTCAGCTTAGGTCTCAGTTCTCTGGGAAGCTGCTTCTGCTGCTCCCAGGACCAGCTTTCATCTGTGTCCTCACTGAAGCACACGTCACAGAGTCTTACAAAGATCAACTGGCTTATTTGAAACCCTCACCACCCTGGCAGTGCTTTACGGCAGGGACGGCAATCTCACCCGCTCCCTTTTCTCAGGATCTGAAATACAGGAGGCACTTAGTGAGTGTTGATTAGATCAATGGTAGGGCCACGCACTTGCAGACTGCCTTAGTTCTCTCCTGAAGGGATCTTAAACACTCCCACTGCTTAATCCCAAACAAAAGCTGAAGAGCCAATCCCCATTCCTCTCTTCCTCCAAACATACTCAGGCCTTTCTTCCAGTCCAGGCTCGGGAGAGTAGCACTATCCCAGGGGTTTGTTGACTATGGCCAGATGCAATCCAGCACTGGACCCAGTCCATGGGAGTACATTTCCACAAGAGTCCTGTTATCAGGAGAGCTCCACCCCAAAGTGAGACCTGGGAGTGTTTTGACTCCCTGGTGGCTCAGACGGTAAAGAACTCACCTGTAATATAGGAGACCTGAAGTTCAATCCTTGGGTTGGGAAGATCTCCTGGAGAAGGGGATGGTTACCCACTCTAGTATTCCTGCCTGGAGAATTCCATGGATAGATGAGTCTGTTGAGCTACAGTCCGTGGGGTCATAAAGAATAGGACATGACTGAGCAACTAACACTAACTAAATAACTCTCACTAGATTATCTTTGACTTGAAAGCCTGGGCAAAAAAAATAGTCTTTTGGTAAAAATGGNCACTCTAGTATTCCTGCCTGGAGAATTCCATGGATAGATGAGTCTGTTGAGCTACAGTCCGTGGGGTCATAAAGAATAGGACATGACTGAGCAACTAACACTAACTAAATAACTCTCACTAGATTATCTTTGACTTGAAAGCCTGGGCAAAAAAAATAGTCTTTTGGTAAAAATGGGGAAAATCCATACATCAAATTTAATTAGAAAAGATATGCAACCTCTTTTGTAGTTTTTTTTTTTTTTTTCAGTTTATATGCATCAGTGAGGTCTGTTTACAAACCTGGAGCAGGGCAGTCCTGGCGGATTTCTCCAGGAATGCACCATCCAATGGACCAAGGCCTTGGCAGCTGACTTTGAATGCAGAGGCTCTGGCCTCCTGCCAGCCTTTCCTTGAAGACAGTTCCCAGGAGCGCCGGCCTTGGCAGCAGTTAGATGCTGTTGCTTTTCATTACTGCTTCCTTGTCTTCTGCCAGACCGTTCTTCGGGGTACTCTCTGTCGATGGCAGCTTTCATTGCGGTCTGCGAGTTCAAAAGATCACAGTTGGCCTGCCTCACCACTCATCAGCCTTGGCTTTGGGGACCAAGCACACGGCATCATCCAAACTTCCCAACATGCGGTGCTGTGATCCCACAGCCCAGGAGACTCAGAAATTGTGTCAGCTTTCCTGAGAGCTTGGTGGGTTTAGCGAGCCCCAGTCTGAAGAGGCTGAATTTACTCCAGAGCAGGGGGATGTATCATTTAGCCTAGAAAGAATGAGATTGGTGCTTTTGAGAAGAAGAGTACCACCTCAGAGCGGGGCTTTTAGTCTCAGGCACAGCCTTGATCGCAACAAGGAGATTATGGTGGTTTAAGCGTTCTTGGTGTTTGAGCCAGAATCTCACACACTTGTGGAGGGATACAAAGGGCGGAGCTTCCTAGAGCTCGGCCTCTGATGGGCCTTGCTCAGATATCCTTCCCAGTGTAGCACAGTGAGACGAGGGTGGGAGAAGAGGCCACCCTCAAATGAGCCATCAAGCAGAGTCCTCCAGGGCCACTAGTCCCCTGGGACTAGTTCGCGTTAGCTAATGTTGATCCTAGGGCACTGTTTCAAAGTTCATGTTCACCTTACTTAAATGCATTGAGGTGACAAGTCACCTGCAAGTCATGAATCTTTGTGGTCTTAAACTTCAAAATACTCAATACGTTTTGGTTTTAAATGGCTACCATTTCGACTACATTGTATTAACAATTTAGATATCCAGAAGCACCAAAGTCTTAAGAAAAACATCATGGATGGAGGTTGGCTTGTTTGTTCAGTTGCTCAATCATGTCTGACTCTTTGTGACCCCATGGACTGCGGCACACCAGTCCTCCCCATCCCTCACCATCTTCCAGAGTTTGTCCAAGTTCATGTCCATTGAACAGGTGATGCCATCCAACCATCTCATCCTCTGTCACCCTCTTCTCCTTCTGCCTTCAATCTTTCCCAGCATCAGGGTCCTAAAAGTAAGGCAGCTTATGCTTAATTTTGTCCATGAATTGACAAGAGAACTGAACTTAATTCAGCTTCGGGAGAGAAATTTCAAGAGCTTAGTTGAGGGTCCATGACCTCACTCTAAGGGACTGTTAGGGTCTGTGATTTGGGTTGAATATAGACACCTCCAGTCAGCCTCTCTGTATCCCCTCTAGCAATTTCTTCCGAGAATGAGGCTAAGAGAAATAGTTCAGCTCATAGTTACCTCTGTTCCGACAGAGCCCAACTTTTAGAAGCACCTGGGAGGGATTGGGGGCAGGAGAAGGGGACAACAGAGGATGAGATGGCTGGATGGCATCACTGACTCAATGGATGTGAGTCTGAGTCAACTCTGGGAGTTGGTGATGGACAGGGAGGGCTGGCGTCGCAAAAGGTCATGGGGTCACAAAGAGTTGGACACGACTGAGCGACTGAACTGAACTGACTTAGAAAAAAAAATCAAATGATGAAATTAATCATAAAAACTATTTACTGAGTTCAAATTACTTGTCAGGCACTGTGGTATTCTCTCTTCACACTTTATCTCATATAGTTTTTATGACTGCCTGCAACGTAGGTACCATTATTATGCCTGCTTTACAGATAAGGAAACTGAAGCTCAGAGAAATTATATAATTTGCTCAAGATGATGCAAAGGCCAGGCTGTCTGATTGTTCAGTTTTTTCCTTTTTATTATTTCTTTATTTTTGGCCATGCTGGGTCTTCATCGCTGGGCGTGGGCTTTCTCTAGTTGTGGTGAGAGGGGGCTACTCTACACTGGGGTGCTCGGGCTTCTCACTGTGGTGGTTTCTCTTGTTGCAGAGCACTGGTTCTAGGTGCATGAGCTTCAGCAGTTGCAACACGGGCTTACTTACCCTGCAGCATGTGGGATCGTCCCAGACCAGGGATTGAACCTGTGTCCCCTGCATTATAAGGTGATTCTTAACTACTAGACTACCAGGGAACACCGACTGTACAGTTTTGACCACTATAATTTTGCAAAATGTTTGATTATTGGGACTCCCTTTGTGGTACAGTGGATAGGAATCCAGCTGACTTGGCCACCCCAAGCCCCAGCCACTGGGTCGATTAGTTGAGCTGGCCAACTTGGCTTCCCTGGGGAGGCAGCTGGTCTACCCGGCTGCCAGGCCTGCAGAGGCTGAGTAGGCCTGCCAGTGCAAGGGACATAGGTTTGAGCCCTGGTCCGGGAAGATCCTACATAAGGAGCAGCTAAGCCCATGTGCTACAACTCCTGAAACCCAGTCTCTAGAGCCCGAGCTCTGCAACAAGAGAAGACTGGGCACCACAAAGAGCAGCCCTCACTTGCCACATCTAGAGAAAGCCCTCGTGCAGTGACGAAGACCCAGCACAGCCATAAATAAATAAGCAAAAGAAGGCACCCTTAGTTAAAAATTTTAAAGGGCTGATAATTAATGAAATGGGAAGAAACCAGGTTCTTCCATTTCAGAAAGGGCTGTGTTTTATTACCCACCTCTGATGGTCCCAGAAAAATATTCCACAACCCTTGTGCTTATGGGTAGAGAAAGATCTGAATGGGGATTAAAAAAAAAAAAAGATTGTCTGAATTTCTTCCTTGCTTGAGTCTAGTTTTTCAGCTGTAAAGGTCCTTATCACCCTTCAGGTTTGAAACTCCCCAAATGGTGTCTCTTTGGCTACAGCTTCTTCTACCAAGTATATGGATTTGGCAGAGCTGGCTTCGTGGGGATAGCTCTGTGCTTTGAAGGGTCCTGTGCTTTTGGACTGCCCTGCGATAGCTGTCTGGAAATGGTTTATGATATTTGAATGAAAGGTTGTCCATTTTCAGTTTGCACTGGGCACTACAAGTTTTGTCATTGGTCCTGTAATTTAGGAGATAAAAATAATGTCCTGTGGGATTTCCCTGGCTGGTCCAGTGGCTAGGACTCAGTGCTTCCACTTCAGGGGGCTTGGGTTCAATCCCTGGTCAGGGAATCAAGATTCCACAGGCCATGTGGTAAGGCCAGAAAAAAAAAAAAGTACTATGACACAGAGTAGAGGGAGCCGTGAACTACCCCAGAGTCAAAGCTGACACTCCTATGGCACCCCTGTGTCAACTCACTTTCTGTGACCATAGCAAACAACCCAGAGGAGATAGCCACTCCCTGCCTTGCAGAGAGGGCTGATGTTGATGGCAGAGTAGGAACTCAGCACTGTCTCCATCAGAAGAATGGAGGTGGAGGGAGTCCTGAGGGTAATGAAAAGCTCAGGAGAAAGGGGGAAGGTGGCTCAAGGTTCCCTGAGTTTGGGTTTGCTTGGTGCCCTGACTGGTGGCCAATGGTCTGATTTCAATGCCTCCGACATAAACACGTCTTCTGACTCCAGACTGGAGTTCAGAGCCTTTGGTATCACCTGTTTTGGAGCCAAACTATCAAACTACCACACCATCTGAGAGGGCTCTGCTTAACAGGTTGGGAAGGGGTACAGTGTGGGCAAGGTGGCTCCTCACTAAAGGCTACCCAAGGTCTGGGGGTCCCGCCTCTGGTTTAGCCATAAAGAAGCTAGTTTGAAAGGTGGAGTTGGGGAGGAGAATCAGCGCCATCCGGTTTGGTTCGTGTCTTCACCCTTGTTTCCAGCTCACAGATAAACCCCAGCTTGCTCCGCTGGCTTTCTCCCTTGTCTAACACCACCATATTATTGACGACAAGCTCCGCAAAGCTTCGCTGTGGCTGCTGGGTCTGGAGCAGCCATTTCTGCCGTGCCTGGCATTCTGCCCCAAGGTTAATGTCGTTCGATATTAGGAAGGGGAGGTAGAACTTTTGGTCCTGAGGCTCTGGCCACTGTGGGGTCAGCTGGGGCGGGGGTTAATTTGGGTTGGTGGGGGGAGATGACATCTGTGAGACACACCATCTAGACAGCACTTGAGATGTATAAAGTCACAGTATTTCTACAGTCACAAAACACTGGCAGCCCATTAAAAAACCCAGGTCCTTGCTTTGCCGGATTTCTCTCTTGTTGTTCAGCTGCAGAAGATCATTCAAGGAGAAAAGAAGTCCATGTTGCCCTGGACTATTGGCTTCGGAGCTAACATCAGGGTTTATGAATTATCATTGCTGGGCATCTGGAGGCATGGGCTCGCCACTTTCTCAGAATCTGAGGAATGTTAACCCCAGACTGCAACACCGCTAAGGCAGATTTTAGCATCCCTGGCTGAGCAGTGCCAGCTCTCTGCCATCCTGCCCCCAGGGCAGTTCTCTGGCTGCTGCAAGCTGGCAGTCTCATCGAGGCCCTGTGTTGTCATGGAGAAGGTTTTAGAAATATATCACTGGATTGCAGACGTTTTTCTGCCACCTGGAAATGAGTGGGCTTGTAGAAAAGCAAAAATGGAGGGAGAGAAAGGGCTCTTGGAGGGCAGAGCTGGCGCCAGGGGAGACGGCTGCAGCAGAGAACCGGGAGTCTGCACTGCTGTTTGCTGCTTGGTATTCTGGGCAGGCAGCAGTGTGCTGATCAACTCGCTCCCTGCGGGACTCCTGGGAGCATGCAGTCAGCCACGAGGCTATAGCCTCTGCAGAAAAGTTTGCAGATTTTAAGAAAATGAACCACCCTGCAGCTCAGTCTGATGGAGGGGAGACCAAATGGACTCTCACTTAGAAATGCTGATGTAAATGTATGCTTCCTGCAGGCAGAAAAGCTATCTTTGCCCATGCACGCCCGCAAGCTGCCCTTCACCTGTCTGTGCTGGCTCCTTAAGAGACATCTCTCTGCATGAGACCTGGATGTCCCAGCCATCTGGGTTTCCATCAGGAACTTCCATCCCCAGTTCCTGCAGGGGCTTCAGACAGCCCATTTAGGGCACAAGTCACCCCACTGTTTGCTGCTTTGTGGGTCAAAAAACAGTTGAATATAAGTAATTTCCTATTCAGCCAAATTGATCGCTTCAGGGCAAGCTAGCTCTTTCACTGGAATTAGATGGTAAGAACATCGAAGAAAATAGTTACTAGATTTTTCTCTTGCCTAATAAACATCATCAATTACCTTCTACATCGTTCTGAACTCTAGTGCTCTGTGTACATTTCAAGCTTTCACCTTCTAAATACTGTTACCCACCATGCCCTCGAAGTTACAAGGTGTCCTGTCTCTTTTCCTTGAGTTTTGTTTACTTTTCCTGCTACTTGAGGTAGCAACTAGATCTCTTCTGGGCCCATGCAGAGAAGGTGTAACTCAAAAGTACCTTCAAATGGATCCCAAGCATCTGTTAACTGGCTTAAACACTAGCACAAGAGATTAGGTACATTCTTTTCTTAGAAGTTTTGGTGACTTTTGGAAAGCCCCTTAGAGACTTCTGGGCTACCCTTTCCTTTGTAAATCTGACAGGTCTAGATTATGAACAAGTTTGAATTGGGACTATAGCTACTATCAGTTCCTAAGGCACCTTAGGTACTTTCTCCTTTCTCTCCCTGGACCTTGCTTTGGCTGCCTTAAGATAGCTCCAGTGGTAGGCCTCTTACTCCTTGATTGAGGCGTTGACTTGTTTAGCTATGCTCAGGTTCACAAGACATAGATCCCACCTGAATTTTTCTTTTCTTTTTAAAAATGTTTATTTATTTGGCTGTGCTAGGTCTTCACTGGGGCGTGCAGATTCAGTTCCCTGACCAGGGACTGAACCTGCCCCTCCACGCATATTAGGAGTACAGAGTCTTAGCTATCAGTCCACCAGGGAAGTCCCTAACCTTGAATTTTGCTGTCTCTGGCTTCTTGCTAGGATTCTCCAACCTCTTTTTTTTTTTTTTTTGGATTTCCTTCCTTTTTTCTTCCACTCTCACTACATCTTGTCTTTTCTCAGACATAATGATGCTCTTACTTATTTTAATGACCCTTCGTAAATCAGCAGAAGCACCACGAAATGTAGGGCCAGAGCTTTTGACTGAGGCCAGATCAAACAATTAAACTGTTCCACTCCTATTATTCTTTTTCTGTAAATCTCAGAGGTAGAAAAGGCGGGTCTAGTAAGGGACACGTGTATCAGTTGAAGTTAAGCCCATTTAAACTGAATTCTCTAAACCAGATTCTGCCCAACTAGCTGTGTGACCTTGGGGAAGTGACTTAAACTCGGTGCCTCAATTTTCTCATTTGTAAGATGGGAATAATAATGTACTTACCAGTTATAGCTTAAGTGAGGATTAAGTGATTAAGATAGTCAGCTGTCCAATGGAAGTGCTTAGCATGTTAGCAAATTGCTCCCTTTGGTTCTGCATTTTTCTTACCCTGAGGGTTTTCTTCAAACAAGCAGATATTCTTAGGCGGCACCTTCCGCCTACTCTAAGGTCCACTGCGGTCTCTCTATAGGATATCCAGGGGCAGAAGAAAGGTGACACTGCGGGGAAGCTTCCAGCAACTTGCCTCACTTGCGGTCCTCACTTCCTGACGCACAGTGTGAGCCAGTATGGGCCAGGTGGCCTGCTCAGCATCTCTGTGCATTGATGTACGTCCCGAGTGGGATGTGGAAGCCTACAGACCCAGTCCTTCAGCTAACCTCCATGCAGCTGTGTGCAGGGCCAGGGAGCAGGGAAGGAGACAGGAGCACTTTCTGAGCCTTCTCAGACAATATCATCTGTTGAGGATGAAGTGATGCTAATGTACACCCACCTCTCTCCTTCCTGGTCCAACACTGGTTTCCACAGTGAGTCCATCGGTGCTTTCCCAGGTTGGGCTTGTCCCAGACCCTCTTCTTCATGCCCATGGGGCCATAGCAGAGCTGGCTGCACATCCCAGAATTCCTGCCAGGTACCGCACCTTGCAGAACCAGAGCACCCCAGAACAGTGGTTCTCCTACACCCTCTTCTACTTGGTTCTGCTAAAGATGCTATCAAAGCACTGGGTCCAACCAGGACAACACATCTTCCTTTACCCCAAGAAAGAGATGCAAATCTTAAAACAGTCTGTCATTTTAGTCATCAATTCTTAAAGTAAAACTTCAAAACTTATCATCAGTCAATTTTATTGCCAAACATTTGGTAAACATGGTAATCCCCCCAACCCTAGACTACAACATGTTACTGGGGACCCATTTTTCCAAAGCCCCTTCCCCTGGAATGGTTGGGGGATTGCCACACAGCAAAGGGTGCATACTACTGCAAAGGGCTGCCATCCAAGCCTTGGGTCCACCAGTACCACCAGGCTGAAGTTCAACCTACCCCATTCCTTCTTTCACTACCTTTCCAAGTTCAAAATAACAGAATCCACAAATTGAGTGCTATCTGCCATGGACCGTGCCACTTTCCAAGCATTTAACTCATTTAATAACTCCCTACTAAGTAGGAATTTTTTTGTCCCCATTTTACAGACGACAGGAGGAGCCTGTGGAATAGTAGGCAATAGTTTGAATAAGTCAACAAAGCTTGTTCCTTTGTCAAATGCTTTGCTTCGAAGGTATGGTAGCCACAAGGAACTGGATTTTTAGAAGATATCAGTCATTCTGTCATGCTGAGATGTTCTGGATGTCACTATTTTGGCATCCAAATTTCATTTCCCAGCCAGCTTCTCACAGTAAGTAGGGGGAAGAAGTGTAGTGGCAACAGGAAAAGCCTTTGTCACCCACATGGCTCAGTGATGGAATTGGGAACTTGGACACCATGCTCACCAGCCAGAGACCGAAGCAGCCTTGGAGCTGGAGGTGGGTGGAATCAGTGGACCCCCACCAAGGGGCAACTCACTGTTCCCAGAGCTTACCCTTGTTTGCAAGAATGAGATAGCTGCAGAGCCCCTCCCTCTGCTGATGCTGGGATGGGGAGGGGGATGTGTGTGCATGCACGTGTATACTCCAACACAGTAGAGATGGACCATCTGACAGTCCTGTGAACTGCACAAGTGTCTGACACGAAAACACGCCATCAATACTGTCCTAGTGGAGAGGAGACAGGCACGAATACTTCAACATGGCAGCTAATTTAAAAATCACTCTGGGGGGAAAAATCATTTGGGGGACTTCCCTGGTAGTCTAGTGGGTAAGACACCACGCTCCCAGTGCAGGGGACCTGGGTTTGATCCCCGATCAGGGAACTAGATTCCATATGCCCCAGCGAAGACCTGGCAGAGCCAAAAAATAAATAAAAATATTTTTCAAAAATCACTTCAGACTAGTTTTTTATGCTCATGTGGGACATGATGGTGTTTGATGCATCAGGAAGTTAACAATACTATAAACAGTGATTACCAGTGTTCCTCATAAAGAAACAACCCTCCACTTCTATATCCTAACACCTGCTACTAACCATACCCTCTGTCCTAACCCTGACCTATGTGAAGCCAAAGCAGCACCAGGGAGAATATAAGGGGCTAGGGGCACGTGGGGGTGCATAGGCCTGGGAGGAGGTGCATGTGGAGAGCACCAGAGCTCCATGGAACAGAGCAAGGATGTGAACAGACGTAATGCTCTTACGTAGAGTCGTGCAGCCAAAGCACGTGATTAGGCGTAACGCTGCAGTGCTGCATAAGATACCCCAGCCAATGCGTCACGTCTAAGGCCTAAGTAACATTTCTAGAGCTGTCTGCTGCATCTCTGAAAGCCCCTTCCCAGGCTGTGTTTAGAAACACCAGATTTCCTTATGCTCCTCTGCCCAGTGTTTCCCAGGGACCTGAAGGGTGGAGATGGGCAAGTCTTCATAGCAACCCGGGGGGAATCTCAATCATCTAGAAGCTTTAAGAGGTGGGATATTCTGGTTCACTGAACGTTCTTAGCAATTTAGTACGAATCAAAAATCTCTTTTTGTTGGGACTTTAAAACTGGAAATGCCTCTGAAATGTTGAGTTTCCTATCTCAGCAAGAAGAGTGGAATGATGGAGCTGGTACCATTTCGGTGATGTGGGACTCTGCAGGGCCTGAGGCTTGGTTCTCTGCATCGAGGATCATTATTTACACTGCCTCTGTTAGAGGCAACACCAATAATGCCCTTGAAGGTAATTAATCTTTTTTTAACTGTAATTTAAAGTTGATTAAGTACATGACCTTATGAATTTGACCTGAATAATCAGGGCTCCTCTAAGAGAAAGAGAACAAGGGCCAGATGATGATTGGCTGGAGGATGGCAAGTCCCCAGGAAACTCCAAAGGCTTGAAATTGTGCTTGAAGGACTATCAGGTCTGCCTGTGTTTGGATACCAAGAGGGGAAGGCAGTTAAGCCCAACAAGGAACTAAAGGTGTCTGCTCATCTCATAATATTATGTTCTGCAGGGTCAATGTCAGAGAGACCTTGTTTTCCCAGGACTAAGAGCAATGCCTGGGCCCCCTGGTAGATGCTTGATACTAATTTGACAGGTGAAGGGAGGCCTCCATTCAATCCATTCTGTGCAGATGTCCTCTGGTTACCATTCTCTGACCACCACCCATCCATTGTCTATCACTCTCTCCATCTAGTATTTATATGTTTACTATATAAGAGGTGCTAAACCACAGGCAGACTCAATGGTAAATAAGATACAGCCCCTTATGTAGAGTCAATCACCCCTCTGTTTTAGTGGACTTTTTAAAGGAAGGGGGATGCTAAGTGGTGGGCTTTGCAGAATGGCCTGAGCACAAAGGGCATTCTCACGTGCCTTCACTACCCCACAGACTCTTTGCCTTTGGAAAATCCTAATTACTGCTCCCACTATAGACTCACAGTCTGTGTGCTTCTGAAAGGAAACTTCCATCTTCCTGTCCTGATGTGGTGTAGGCACTGGTCATTGCTTGAGCAGGACAATGGGCTAGCTCAACTGATGATTCCATCTGAAATGTTTTGGTCCTGTTTGTGTCCTGGGTAACGAACCAAACTAAAGTTTTTTCCAACCCTTCCCATTCTTCCTCATCCTGTTTCATGCTCTTTCTGCTCTGAGCAAGGGGATATTCCAAGAGGGCAAGTGGGAAGGTGTGGGGTCACGTCAAGTCTGTATTTTCCTGGATGGTAGGAACTTGCAGCATGGAACCAAATTCTGGGCACTTGGTGAGAATGTTCACATCACGAGAAGTAAGACTTTCTCTGTGTATCATCCCCACCATGCCCCACTCCTCCAATTTTCTCTCGCTGCATTTCAGAGTAGGAAACACTACTCCTCCCTACCATCCATTCAAAGAAAAGACTGTAAGGAGAAGGCAATGGCACCCCACGCCAGTACTCCTGCCGGGAAAATCCCATGGATGGAGGAGCCTGGTAGGCTGCAGTCCATGGAGTCGCTAAGAGTTGGACACAACTGAGCGACTTTACTTTCACTTTTCACTTTCATGCATTGGAGAAGGAAATGGCAACCCACTCGTGTTCTTGCCTGGAGAATCCCAGGGATGGGGGAGCCTGGTGGGCTGCCGTCTATGGGGTCGCACAGAGGCGGACACGACTGAGGCGACTTAGCAGCAGCAGCAAAGGGCACACACACACAAAAAGGATCCTGGAAATTGTTCCTCTTCAAAGAGTAACATGACTACTTATCCTAGAATACACGGAAACCCCATACTCCAAAAGAGGATCAGGAGGTTGGAAACTTGGAAGAACCATTCCTTACTATTACTAGGTTTAGCCCCTGTTTTTGCTTGAATTTAGGTTAAAGCATCTGCCTGGAATGCGAGAGACCTGGGTTCGATCCCTGGGTTGGGAAGATCCCCTGGAGAAGGAAATGGCAACCCACTCCAGTACTCCGGCCTGGAGAATGCCATGGAGGGAGGAGCCTGGTAGGCTACAGTCCATGGGGTTGCAAAGAGTCGGACACGACTGAGTGACTTCACTTTCAGTTTTGCTTGCTTGAATTTTATGTATATATTTAAAGAGTCCCAATGTCTTGTTTCCTTTACACTGTGCTTTTCGCTAAGCGCAAATCTCTAATTTGGTGACATTCAGACCCAGACCTTCACATCATATGTGGCATTATGATCCGCAGTGTGCTTTTCAAGAACATTTTTTTCTGCACTAGGTCACAATGTACATTACACTCTACGCATAGTACAGTCACGTAATCCTTGATTGCGGTGATTGTACCTGCCGTTCCAAAGCCCTAGAACTGAGAGCACCACTTTGATTCTGATTCATCCCCACAGTGTTTGTGTGAGGAGGGCAGAAGTCACGATCCCCACTTTACAGCTGGGGAAACCAAGGCACACAGAGGTGATCTACCCAAAGTCACTCAGGAAGTCAGAAAACAAACTGACTACAGGGCCAGGGAAGATCACCTTTCAGCGCCTTGCCAAAAAAAAAAAAAAAACAGCCAAACAGATTGTATCCTTCTCAAACAAATGCATATACCTTGGAAGGAAGTGGTTTTAGGTGGAACTTTCTAGTAAGGTCTCAGAGGCTCCTCTGTCAAATCAGGAACCACCAGTTAAGAACCAGTATCACACTAACATTTTAGTTAAATACCCTTGACTCACCGACAATGCTGATTATTATAGCTCACTGACAATCTGGTTACTGACATGAAAATGTGAGGAAAACTTCATCTATTCAAGAAGTAAGCCTTGGCACAGCTCCTTTCCTGGTTTCACAGCATCTGATGTGTAACAGCTAAGCACTGCTTCCTTCTGCACAATACTCCTGTACCTGTTGGCATTTCATTGGGGTTGGGGGCGGGGAAGTTGCTAACAGAATGTGTACAGGTGTGTGCATGTGAGTATGACAGCAGACACTTTAGGGACAATTCTGCCCAACAGAATATACATGAACTATGTCTAATACAATACTTCTCTACCCTGATTCTTTTTTGGTAACTTTTATTTTTTGATCCTGTTCATGTAAAAAGTAATATTTTACTTCCCACCTTCCTTGATGAAGGTAGAGTCCTTGGGTGGACATGCCTGGGGGCTGATTTCAGCTTCACGGAAGAGAAGCACTTGAAGGATGAAAGTTGCCGGAAGACAACTGAAAGGGACTTTTTGGACCAGAAAGTGTCCTGGTCTTGCATGTACTTTCCCCCAGAGGCTAAATGACCACCTGTCTGCGACACACTGCCAGGAATCCATACTCCTGGAAACAAACTAGGCCAACAGCGGTCCTCCTGCCTCCCAACTCCAGGTCAAGAAAGGCACAAAGACCAGCAAATAATACCAAGGCGGTGCTTTGGATCTGGGAGGCCTTGAGGTACCGGGAGAAAGAATAGTACTGACGGCCCCATCTGGACGACAGGGAGGTGAGGCACGGAGAGACTGACTTAATACTTCAGTCCTAGGGGAGAGGGAACCAGGAATGTCGGGTAGGGGTGGATCCTCTTTTTCCTCATTCGAGGAAGGAGAGGAGAGGAAGATACACTGTCAAACCATAGTGAGTACGACCCTCACCACAAAGAGGCAAATTCCAGCTCTTCTGCCCACACAGTAAAGTAACTGCTTTCAGAGTAGCCATGATGATCCCTTCACAGAGTGAACTGGACACCCCAAACTCTCTGGGGCCCACTCTTGGGACTGCATCCAGGGCTGGAGATTGAGGCAGAATCGGCCTGGGCAGGCACATAGGTAGCTCTGCTTCTTAAGGCATGGATGCTGTCTGCGAGGAGTGGGGCCCACACTGGGAGGTGTTCATCAGACACTACCTCCCCTGAAAATACCCTGCAAGAAAGCTCAGTGGGGTGGAACACTGATGCCTAAGGAATCCACATCCCCAGGCTGGGGGCTTCCACTAAAGCTAAACAGCATCACCAAACCTGTGTCAATTGGGAACATAAGAAAGATGAAAAACCCAAACTGATCATTACTGGCAGATGATTGTCTAACTAGAGAATCTAAGGGAAACAACAGAAAACCTAGCAGATCTAAGACCACAGTTTGCACAAGTGGCAGGTTAGAAGTCTAGCATACAAAAGTCAATAGCTTTTCGGTCACTTGAAGGTGGCCTAATACCTTGGAAGAGCTGTGCTTTTCTGTGAGGCCTCCGAGTTTTGGGCAACTTGCCACATTTTAAAAGATGGAGGGGAGCCAAGGAGACGCCTCCTCTCCTGCAATCTCTGCAGACGCCTCAGATACCAAGTTAGTGAAGATGCCTGGGGTGACTGTGGCAGGAGGGGGCAATCACTTCTACACCGTCTCCTTGGAGGCCCCTCCCTGACTCTCGACCCAGCCCCTTTCTCCCACCTCTTTTCCTTTCCCACTCAACAGACACATTGGGAACCTTGGCAAGGGCCAGGGTAGGAGCCAAGAAGGTGGGATGTGGTGGAAGATTGTGCTATGTCATTTCCAAACAAAGCTGATTTTTAAAAACAAAGGCGGTGGACTGACGGGTCTCATACATCAGTCCTCTCATCGCCTCATTGGTCTGAAGCCTGGCGACGCCAAGGTGCTGTACCCCGACTGGCGATTCCCACGGTCCGGACAAAATGGCCAAAAGGGGCGCCGCGGGGGCCGAGCGTGGCAGTCTGGCCTGCGCAACGCGGCGGTCATTTACGGTCCAGGCTGGCGTGCAGCTGGGCCTCGCGCACCATGCGATCGAAGGAGCGCGTGTTGGTCTCCTGACGCACCTTCTCGCGCACGTGGAAGGAGGCGCGGGCTGTGGAGCGAGCGCTCTCCAGCGCGCTGCGACGCTCCCGAGACAGCTGCTCGCTGCGCTCCAGCTTGCGACCGATGGCTTGGAGCAGCTCCCGCCGGCGGCAGTCTTCGTCCCTCTCCACCTTCTCCTTGTTGGCGCGCTGGGCCCGCTCCTTCTCCATCCGGCTCTGGCCCACGCGCCGCGCCTTCTGCTGCACCGCCTCCTCAGCCGCCTGCGCCGCGTGCTGCAGCCGCCGTTCGCCTGCCCGGGCCAGCGCCTCCAGGTGCGCCTGATGCTCGCGCTCCTTGCGCTCAGCAGCCTCCTTGGCCCGCCGGCCCTGCAGCTCCTCCCGCCGGGCCCGCTCGCGCAGCTCCCGGGTGCGCTGCTCCACCAACTGCTCGTAGTTCTCCTGCGCGCGGCCCAAGCTGGCCTCCAGGGAGCTCCGCAGGCCCTCGCGCTCCTGGCGTTCCTGCCGGGCCCGACCTTTCAGCAACGCCTCGTGGCGCGCCCGCTCCGCCCGGCTAAGCTCCCGCTTCTCCCGCTGCAACTGGCCCTCCTGCTGCTGCTTGACCTGGGCCGCGCGCTTAGCGCGCTCCCTGCGGACCTGCTCGGCCCGCTCGCGCACCTCCTGCAGACCCTCCTCCCGCTGCTTCAGGTTCTGTTCCTGCTGCAGCTTGCGCTGCCGGTCCTCCCGGGCCGCGCGCTCCGCTCGCTCCCGTCGTAGCAGTCCCTGGCGCTCGGCCAGCTCCCGGCGCCGCTCCTCGCTGCGCTCGCACTGTCGCTGCCGGCGCCGCGCCTCCTCGCGTTCCTCGCGACCCCGGCGGCCGCGCCGCTCCTCCACTTGCGCGGCCCAGGCCCGGCGGCCCTGCTCTAGGGCGCGCTGCTTCTCGCGCTCCTCGCGCTCCCGCCGCTGCTCGGCACGGACGCGCTGCTGCTCCCACTGGCCGTGGGCCGCGGCGCGCTGCTCCAGCAGTAGGCGCTCCTCCTGGTGCCGCGCCAACATCAGCGCCGCGATCTTCCGATCGCGCTCGGGCACCCCGCGCAGACCCCGCTCGGCGCGCACTTGGCGCACGATGCGCTCCACGTGCTGAGCTGTCTGGGGTGAGTGGCTAAGGTCGCCGAGGCTGAAGCTGCGGCCGGTGAGCGGAACCAGGGCCAGGGCGGATGGGCGGCCCAGGGGGTTGGGAGCCGAGGCCGCCGACCCCGCCGCGCAGCTGTTCCTGGCCGAGGCCCGCGGCGGCCAGTGCAGTTCCCGCAGGCTCTCTCCGCTGTAGGACGAGGACGACGCTCCGGACTCGGAGCTGAGGGCGCCCTCCCGCCGGCGGGACAGGGAGTCCAGTGAGTGGCTCTTCCTACCTGCCCGCGACCCCGCGGGCGGAGGTTGGGGCCGGGCCGGGGACGGGCTGGAGGAGGCTTTGCGAGCGGCGCGCGGGGCGGGCGAGGCCGGGAGGCTGGCGCTGCTGCAGCTGCTGCTGCTGCCCGCGCTGGGGGCCGAGGCCGCGGCGGCCGCGGGGCCCAACGGCGTGAAGAGGCGCCGCTTCTCCTCGCGCACGATGCGCTCGCGCTCGGCCCGGCACTGCTGCAGCTTGGCGCGCCGCTCCGCCTCGTAAGCCTCATACAGGCCAGTGGCCACTCGCATCGAGCGGCCGGGGGCCTCGCGCACCAGGTCCGCCAGGGCCCGGGGCAGCAGCTCCACAGGCTTAACGGCGCAGCGGGCGCAGGCCTCTAGCGAGCGGGGGCTGGTCAGCACGTACCGGCTGCCCTCGGCCTCCGGACAGTCGAAGTTGAAGAGATCGAGGTGCAGCAGCGGGGACTGCTCCCGCTGCCCGCCTTCTGCCGCGGGCGGGACTTCAGCCTTGCGGGGCGCCACGGCGGAGGCCGAGGCCGAAGATGCCGTGGGTTGCTGGGCGCCCTGGGAGTCAGGAGGCACCGACGCGGCGGCTTCGTCCCCTCCAGAGCCTCCGGGCTCGGCTCCCAGCTTCTCTTCTTCAGGCACGGGATCCACCATGGCTGAGCCCTGTCCCTTTGTGGAGTCACTGCGGATAACAAGGGAGGGACATCGAGGAATACATTTAAAAGCAGTCCCCCCCCCCTCCCCAATCCTGTTCATCCCCTCACCCAACTTAATCCGCTCTGGGATTAGGCTCAAAGGCCCGGTGGAATGTAAATCATAATACCGATGCCCTGAAAACCCAAGCGGGCGGGAGAGGGCACAGAGCTTCTGCCTCCCTCAGCGTCGGAGTGCCGGGCGGAGGCCCGTGGCCAAGCTCCCCCCGGGCGTCTGGCCCGCTAGATGCACCTCCTCCCTGTTGCAGGTTAAAATGAAAAGATCGAGGTGCGGGCGACAGCCGACCCGAGAGGCTCTGGAGGATTCCCGAGAGGATTAGCGTATTCATTTGTCGCTTAGGCGGGCGACCGGGGAGGCAGCTTTGCAGGAACAAAAAAGGAGGAGGTCTGTGCATCGTCACAGCGCACTGCTGTGAAGACCCCATTTGCCCAGGGAAGAAGTTTATAATTGATTTCCCTTTTGCCAAAGGAGACCCAGGCGTAGGGCCCAGAGGTGACGGTAGAGAGAAGTGACTCTGCCCGAGAAAGACCTCCCCGGGAGGGCTGATCGATCCTTGCTCCTGCCTCTTGGGCAGGGCTTGCAAGGAGCTGTGCCCGCCTTCCCCGCGTCCCCACCACCGGGTGTTCGCCGGGGATGGTGAAGGAGCCTGGGTCTTCCCAGATGCACCCGAATCTCTCTTAAAGCCGTGCTAAAAGCGCCATCCACCCCAGTCTAGGCTCAGACACCTGTCCCCAGACGTCCTCCGAGTGGCCCCACCGTATCCCAGCGAGGTTGGGCTCCTGGAGCTCAGCGAGCCGGTCTGCTTCCCTGGTGCCCGGGCCGGTTCGCTTACCCCACGTCCCGGGCTCGGCCCCGCGCCGAGGCTTTTGTTCGCAGCTCGCCGCTTTCCCTTGTGCCTCTTCAGTCCTTTCGCCGGCGGGGTCGGATTACCGCCGGCTGCAGCCGCGATAGTAGCCCCAGCTGCCGCCGCCGCCACCGCCGCCAGCGTCTCTCCATGGGGCCGCGCACACCCCAGACGCTCCCTACCCGCAGGAGGGGGAGTGCGACAAGGTCTCCCTAAAATAACGCAGCTCTGCTCCCTTCCCTCACGCTGATTCTTAAAAAAGGAAGCAAGCCGGGTTCCATCGCTGCTGCATCCACCGCCGCCTCGCCAATCGTGAAGGGACCGCAGGTCTTTCGACGCCCCCCGGCGCCTCCTGGTGGACGCTCAAGGGTGTTGATTTGCTTGCTTAGAAAGCAAAGAGAAGTTGGGGGTGTGTGTGGAGTGTATATAAATGATACATTATACATACATACATAATATATATATAATATTTTTAATCAAGAAACCCTATTCTATCAGCACGTTAACTAGGAAGAATGAAGGACTTGCTCAGGTTGTTTCTCAGCCTGAGAAGCAAACACTCTTGATGGCAAATAATTTGGTAGCACTATGGCTTCTGATCCGAACCATGACTTTATTTTTTTAAAGAAAAATCAAGGACACTCAAATAGGTTTGAGGCAGGCAGAAGATGTGTCTAGGGTTTAGCGCAACATTTTAGGACTTCCTGGTTCCAGACAATATCGATTAAAACCAGTCAGTGCCAGTTATGAGTGCTCTTTAGACACCTCCTCACCACCTCTTTTCCAGTTTGAGCGGCAGTGGCTGCAGCAGACAGATGGAAGGTGTACTTAAGGGGCAGGGTTGGAGGGTGGGGGGGGACATAACATTTAGAGAGCATGGTGAACTCTGTCGTTAATAACCGTGACGTTTCAGACAGGCAGTGAGGAGCAAGTGAAAGGCTTAGTGCAGGGAGATGACGTGATTTGGTTTATATTAATACTTTAGGAACAGAGCTCTGGCAACGATGGGGTGAAGGCTTTGGGGGGCAAAAGGGAGGCAGGAAACTAAGTTAACTGGGCACTGCAGTCCCCCAAGGCAGGAAGGATGGGGGCCTGAGGAGAAGCAGCAGTAGGAGGCCTGGGCCTGGTGGGATGTAGGGGTGTACAGATTCCTGCAATGGAGTGTAAGAGAAGCAGTACTCAAAGGGAGATTGGCTGTGGGGTGTGAGGAGCAGCGAAGGGGCAAGGATGACTTCCTGGAGCGACAAGCTGGCTGGGTGTACCACAAGCCGAGAGCGTGGGTCCAAGAAGGGGGATTAGGTGATATGAAGGGCCAAGGAAGGATGGGGTCCTCTTAGGACCACTACTCAGCTGGGATGGTGAGTGGTAAGGTGGCTAGTAAGTTGTGTCACAGGTCTGGACTAAAGCTAGAGTTTACCGCATCANGCTGGGTGTACCACAAGCCGAGAGCGTGGGTCCAAGAAGGGGGATTAGGTGATATGAAGGGCCAAGGAAGGATGGGGTCCTCTTAGGACCACTACTCAGCTGGGATGGTGAGTGGTAAGGTGGCTAGTAAGTTGTGTCACAGGTCTGGACTAAAGCTAGAGTTTACCGCATCAGTTTTTCCAGTAGTCGTGTATGGATGTGAGAGTTGGACCATAAAGAAAGCTGAGTGCTGAAGAATTGATGCTTTTGAACTGTGGTGTTGGAGAAGACTCTTGAGAGTTCCTTGGACAGCAAGGAGATCAAACCAGTCAATCCTAAAGGAAATCAGTCTTGAATATTCTTTGGAAGGACTGATGCTGAAGCTGAAGCTTCAATACTTGGGCCACCTAATGCGAAGAACCAACTCATTGGAAAAGCCCTTGCTGCTGGGAAAGATTGAAGGCAGGAGGAGAAGGGGACAACAGAGGATGAGATGGTTGGATGGCATCACGACTCAATGGACTTGAGTTTGAGAAAGCTCTAGGAGATGGTGATGGAGAGCGAAGCCTGGCGTGCTGCAGTCCATGGAATCACAAAGAGTCGGACATGACTGAACGACTGAACTGGACTCAGCTGAACCACATTTGAGGTTCTCAAACAGACTGAGTGAGTGAGATCATCCAAGGAGGGCAGGTGGGCAGGGCATTGATGGGGCTGCTAAGGGAAGAGGAGTCCATGAAAGGGACCAATAAGGACAGGCAGAAAAGTTTGGTCTCATGGAATCTAATCTTAGCGTGCTTCGGAAGGAGGATGTGCCCCTATTGTTAAGGCTGCAAAGGTTCAGAAAGGTTTTGTCTGAATCAGATACCCACTGAAGCTGGCAGTAAGACAGTCTTTGGTGACATCAGCAGAAATAGCTTCAGTAGTGTCCTGGGAGCTGATGCCAAACCACAGGAGGCTGGGTGCAGAGGGAGGTGAGAAAGTGAAAGTTACTATTTTTGACATTTGGGGGAAAGTGTTAAAGACTGTGAGGGGCATGAGATTTTATCCTACTTTCATGCTAATGAGTTATTATTAGCCTGCCACCATTCATAGACGTTCACGGAAGACACGACACTCTGGGTCAGAAACAAAGGGCTTTGTTATTCGGGTACAGCACACGGCATGAAGTTTGTGGTTTTGTTGCTCCCTCTTGCTCCCCAAGTCTTGTGGGGAGATGAGATGTGGGTTCAGATAGGGATTATACATGGGTGTGTGTCACAGCTGAGAGAGACCCTAAGTTTAGGAGTGGGCGTGCCTGCTAAGTCCTACTCTTTGCAACCCTAGGTGGGCGCTGGTGGTAAAGAACCCGCTTGCCAGGTAAGGAGATGTAAGAGATGCAGGTTTGATCCTTGGGTCGGGAAGATCCCCTCGAGGAAGGCATGACAACCCACTCCAGGATTCTTGCCTGGAGACTCCTGTGATCAGAGGAGCCTGGAGGGCTACAGTCCATAGGGTCACAACGAGTCAGACATGACTGAAGCGACTTGGTACACATGCCACAAAGTTTAGGGTCACTCAGCTGTGAGACCATACCCTTTTAAAGGGGGCTGTGAGCAAACGTGTTTAAACTTTGCCCCCGAGGGAGGCATTACGTTTGTTATCCTGGGAGAAAACAAATCTTCCCTCTCACGTTGAGGGAAAAACTATCTCTGTCTTCCAAGGAGGTCTGTTGTACAAACATCCTTGAAAAGTAGTCTAGAATAAAAGCCCTTACAAGACATACAGAAATGCCATGAACTGCCCTCAGGAGAGAAAAGGAGTGATTGGTCAGATGGCTAGTAAGAGATAAGGCTGGGTTTTAGACCTGGCTCAGTCTCATGGAATGGGACTGTGCATTGTATTTCCACTCCAAATTAAACTTCTGGAGAGATGTGGATTCAGATGGAGATAAGTGGGGTGGTCAGGTCAACCTCCTCAAACCTCTTTACTTCAATTTTCCCCTCCTTACATAAGATCCTACCAAATTGCTTACCTCAAGGATTACTAATGTCTGCTATGTAAATGTCATCTTTGTTCTTAAATAGAGACAGTAATAGCCACCTTTCAGGGTTGTTGTCAGAATTGGAAATTAGGCAAAGTACCTAGACCAACACATTTCAGTGAACAGTAATAAAATCATTGCTATTTTTTTTATGAAAAAAAATTTAAGTTAATTTTGGTTGCTCTGGGTCTTTGCTGCTGCATGCAGGCTTTCTCTAATTGTGGTGATGGGCTTCTGCGTGCGGTGGCTTCTCTTGTTGCAGAGCGAGGGCTCTAGAGTGTAGATTCAGCAGTTGCGGTACACAGGCTTAGTTGCTCTGAGGCAAGTGAGATCTTCCTGAACCAGGAATTGAACTGGTGTCCCCTGCATTGCAAGGCAGATTCTTAACCACTGGACCACCTGGGAAGTCCCCTTACTATTTGTTTTGAAAAATCTCATCTAATAAGTGTGATCAGAATAAGGACACATGTAGTGTCAGCGATATATTAAGGGAAAGCCCGACAAATGTTCCACCCTTGATTAAGAAATGATTCTTTATCTGGGAGGGTTACAGGAGCAGAGGTCGCTAGGACAGTGACCTAGCCAGACAGTTCAGCATTGACTTGGTAATCGATGGGGCGCCATTGAAAAGTCAGATAGCACTCACCCCTCATCTCTAAGTGCCTCAGACATTCCAGGAGATGGGCTTATCACAGGTTAAGCTTTGATTTCCTCCAGGTTGGGAGTCCCAGCCTGTCGACAATCAGGAGCATTAAATCCAACTTTATTAGGGTGCCTGGCAAAGAAAGCAGCCCAGATGGGAACACCCACCTGTCCCTCGCGAGAGGGGCAGTGGACACGGTAGCCTTAGGCGTCAGTTTGATCACTCAAATTCTGGCTCAGCTGGCCTTTATGAGTTGAGGCAAGTGTCTTAGCCTCTCTCAGTCTCAGCTGCCTGAAAAGAAGGCACAACGTGGACTTTGTCTTGCAGAGACCCTTAGAGGTAAAAATGTATTAAGTACCCCACTAGATCCTGTAATATAATAGCTCACTGTCTTAGTCAGTTTGGGTTGCTATAACAAATTACCGTAGACTGAGTGGTTTAAAAACCAAATTTATTTCTCACTGTTCTGGAGAGAGAGAAGATTAAGATACTGGCAGAACCAGTGCTTGGCAAGGACCCACTTCCTGGTTTCTAGATGGCCGTCTCTGTGTATCTTCACATGGCGGAGGGCAAGCCCTTTCCTGTCATTTCCCGTAAGGACATGAAGCCCATCGTGAGGGCTCTATCCTCATGCCCTAATTAGGAGCAAAGGCTCCATCTCCCAACACCATTGCACTGAGCGTTAAGGTTTCAACAGATGAATTTTTTTTTGGGGGGGGTAGCCACAAACATTCAGTACATAGCACTCATCTAATCTGGACAAAATAAAATACAATATTGACATTGTCTCCATTTAAATTCCTTTTTCTCAGCCTCCACCACCCACCTCAGCTCTATGCTTTCATCCCCCTTCCTCTCTATGTAATCCCTTTAGCAGAACAGATGATTCAAGCTAAAGTTCTAAATCAGGAGTTGGTAAATGATCTGTGGATCAAAACCACTGGCTATTTTTGTAAATCAAGTTTCATTGGAACAGCCATGTTTATTTGTTGACTTGTCTCTGCTGGTTTTCATGCAACAGTGGCAGAATTCAATAGCTTTGACAGAAATTGTATGATTCAGAAAGCTTAAAATATTTACTATCAGGCTCTTTATAGAAAAAGCTTGGCAACCCCTGTGCTAATGACTGATAACAGCTCATGCCAGTTATGAATTTATTGCCTTGCACCTCCTAATTTACCCGTCAGTACTTGCTCTGAATAATTTCCAGGTGGCCTTAGAGGTAAAGAACCTGCCTGCCAGTGCAGGAGACATAAGGGAAGCGGGTTCGATGCCTGGGTCAGGAAGATCCCCGGAGAAGGGCATGGCAACCCACTCCAGTATTCTCACCCGGAGAACTCCATGGACAGAGGAGCCTGGCGGGCTACAGTTCACAGGGTCACACACAGTTCGTCGGGACTGAAGTGACTTAACACACACGCATGGTGCTAAGGTTTCCAGTAGAGGGAGCTGCAGGGTCCTTGCCGGAGGAAGGCAGCGTCTCTCCCGGGTTCCTGTGTGTTGCGCTTTCTACTTTTTCTTTCTTCTGCTACATAGTGAGGACTTTAGGTGTGTGGGACTGTCCTGTGGGCCCCCCACCCCCAACTCCAGCTGCATACTCAGGACAGCTTCTTGGCAACCTTGCAGCCCTGGCTCGAGCCTGGGGATCACCGTCCATGCCTTCCTGAGAAGGACACCATGCGCTCCGAGCCTTGAGCCTGTGGCGTCCCTTTTACTCCCTCTCACCAGCCTCTGTGCACCAATTGTTTCCGGTTCACCTAGCAACTGTAAAGCACCTCTGCCCCAAACATCTTTGCCTCAAACCAGTGGGCTGCAGCCACACCCTGTCCAGGGCGGTCTGAGCCCCAACCTTGAGGAAGGGGCTCCCCTTCCAAGTTGTCTTTCCTTGAGGACTCCCCTCAGCCTTAGAGAACCTTCGAGCATTCACTTTATATATTCATATTTACTCTCTTTTCATAGCTTAGTACTTCTTCATATTCAGCTTCCCCCTTAAATTACTGTGTGGGCCTCCCTGATAGCTCAGTTGGTAAAGAATCCACCTGCAATGCAGGAGACCCTGGTTTGATTCCTGGATCAGGAAGACCCACTGGAGAAGGGATAGGCTACCCACTCCAGTATTCCTAGGCTTCCCTTGTGGCTCAGCTGGTAAAGAATCTGCCTGCAATGCGGGAAACCTGGGTTTGATTCCTGGGTAGGGAAGATGCCCTGGAGAAGGGAAAGGCTACCCACTCCAGTATTCTGGCCTGGAGAATTCCACGGACTGTATAGGACATGGGACCACAAAGAGTCAGACACGACTGAGTGACTTTCACTTTCACTTTAAATTACTGTATAGTTTCTATCTCCTGATTAGACACAGAGCAATATGCAGGGTCAAAAGGAATCATTCCCAATTCTTGAAACTAAAGCCTTAAGAAGAAATTTATCACACAAACCAGCAGGTAAAGGTTTACGTTTAACATATTATGTTAAACATAAATATGTTTTATTTCATACTTCATTGAAATAATATATGTTTAGCAGAACGGGAAATTAGAAATACAGAAAATAGGAAAGAAAAAAAAATTACCTGACGATAAACTACCTGGAGCCCGCCAGCTCAGTTACACAGCTTGGTGTGTAGGCAGCAGGGACTTAGAAGCTGTGGAAGGACTGGTTCAGATCTATTTCTGCTCACAACTGCTTAGAGCTTGGTGCATAGTAGACCCTCCTGATCAATGCATCAGCAAAAGGGAACAGGGTATAACTGGTGCTACTTTGCCCACCGTATGTCCCATGAAACTGGCCTTGTCACAGTATTTTGAGCTATTGGGCCACTTGGATGAATCTTTAGAGACAAGCATCATAAGCAGATGATGTTCATGTTTGAGGACTGTCTTGTGGGACAGGAGAGCCCAACCTGCCCTAAACCATGGAGGTATGTCAGCAAGGAGATCTAGAGGGAGCCTTACAATTAATCTAGTGGGGTTTCTCCCTTACTCCCAGAAGGGCCACACCTCATTCCATTTTGTATGATACTGGAGAAGTGGCCTCAGTCCTGAGTACAGCCAGATCCTGGGGATCCCCTGGGCATTTTGACTGGGAAACTTTTAAGGGTCTTGGTACTTAGAGGGGCTCTTGGGACTCCTTGGTGGTCCAGTGGCTGAGACTCCACACTTCAAATGCAGAGGGCCCTGGGTTCAGTCCCTGCTGGGGGAATTAGATCCCACATGCCACAACTAAGCGTTCACGTGCTGCAGCTGAGACCCAGAACAACCAGATAAATACGTAAAAATAATTTTTTGAAAAAGAGGCGCTGTTGCTCAGGACCCAGACTTGTCTTCGGTCCCTGCCTCTCTGGCTGGGTCATCTGTCTCTGGCACGAAGCCACCTGCCTGCTCAGTGCTTCAGGCCGCTTCTGTTTTCAGAGGGAGTACTCTGTAGCTCCTGTTCCCACAGGTCTTTCCCCCGACTATCTGGCAACACACTCACACATACACACACTCCTTTTTCTAAAAGGGGGAAATTCTAACACTGAACATTCTGCAGCGTTGCTGTTGTTTAGTCGCTCAGTTGTGTCCAGCTGTTTGCAACCCCGTGGACTGCAGGAAGCATGCACTGCCAGGCCTCCCTGTCCTTCACCATCTCTCGGAGCTTGCTTAAACTCATGTCCATCAAGTCGGTGATGCCATCCAACCATTTCACCCTCTGTCGTCCCCTTCTCCTCCCATCTTCAATCTTTCCCAGCATCGAGGTCTTTTCCAATAAGTCGTCTCTTCACATTAGGTAGCCAAAGTATTAGAGCTTCAGTTTTAGCATCAGTCCTTCCAATGAATATTCAGGACCGCTTTCCTTTAGGGTTAACTGGTTTGATCTCCTTGCTGTCCAAGGAACTCTCAAGAGTCTTCTCCAAAACCATAGTTCAAAAGCATCAGTTCTTCAGTGCTCAGCCTTATTTATGGTTCAACTCTCACATCTGTGCACAACTACTGGAAAAACCACAGCTTTGACTATATGGACCTTTGTCGGCAAAGTGATGTCTCTGCTTTCTAACATGCTGTCTAGGTTTGTCATAGCTTTTCTTCCAAGGAGCAAGCATCTTTTAATTTCATAACTGCAGTCACCATCTGCAGTGATTTTGGAACCCAAGGAAATAAAATCTGCCACTGTTTCCATTTTTTCCCCATCTGTTTGCCATGAAGTGATGGAACCAGATGCCATGATCTTAGTTTTTTGAATGTTGAGTTTTAAGACAGCTTTTTCACTCTCCTCTTTCACCTTCATCAAAAGGCTCTTTAGTTCTTCGCCTTCTGCCATTAGGGTGGTGTCATCTGCATATCTGAAGTTGCTGATATTTCGCTTGGCAATCTTTCTTCCATCTTGAGCTTCGTCCAGCCCAGCAGTTTGCATGATATACTCTGCATGTAAGTTAAATAAGCAAGGTGACAACATAGAGCTTTGACATACTCCTTTCCCAATTTTGAACCAGTCTGTTGTCCCATGTCCGGTTTCAACTGTTGCTTCTTGAGCTGCATCCAGGTTTCTCAGGAGGCAGGTCAGGTGGTCTGGTATTTCCATCTCTTTATAGCAGTGGAACCCTGTTGTCATGGAGTGAATAATGGGGGAGATGACTGTAAATCCATCACACGTGTGCTGGTGGAAGGAGAGAGACTGCTGGAAGAGCATCCAGTCAGGGAGGAGATGGCCTTGGCCTTGACTAAGGCAGCTGTGAGGACAGAGAGAATAGAAAAATGATAAAGATATTTATGAGAGAATCACAAATTGGCGAGTGATTAGGTGTGGGATCAAAACTCTTAGGAGGCTGGCTTAGGCAACTGGATATGGGCAGGGTAGTACCATCTGCTGGGATGGAGAATGCAGGAGGAAGGCGAAGATTTGGGCAAAGATGATGAGTTCTTCTTTGGACCTGTTTAGAAAGTTGGACTGTGAAGAAGGCTGAGCGCCGAAGAATTGATGCTTTTGAACTGTGGTGTTGGAGAAGACTCTTGAGAGTCCCTTGGACTGCAAGGAGATCTAACCAGTCCATTCTGAAGGAGATTGGCCCTGGGATTTCTTTGGAAGGAATGATGCTAAAGCTGAAACTCCAGTACTTTGGCCACCTCACGCAAAGAGCTGACTCATTGGAAAAGACTCTGATGCTGGGAAGGATTGGGGGCAGGAGGAGAAGGGGACGACGGAGGATGAGATGGCTGGATGGCATCACTGACTCGATAGACGTGAGTCTGAGTGAACTCCTGGAGTTGGTGATGGACAGGGAGGCCTGGCGTGCTGCGATTCATGGGGCTGCAAAGAGTCGGACACGACTGAGCGACTGAACTGAACTGAACTGAGTGGCCATATCCATCGGGTGTCTAACTCATTGGTTGAGAGCTTGAGCTTCAGAGTCCACAAACCTGGGCTCAAATCCCAGCTTGTCTGTGTCCTGGCTGTGTGATCCTGGGAGAGCTAGTCTACCTCTCTGAACTGCCCTTTGTTCACCATAAAGTGCATATAGTAGTATCTCTCTTATAAGGTTGTTGCTGAGAATAAAACAAGAGGGAATATGTTCAGCACATAGCACAGTGTTCCCATGTGGCTGGCACATGGTAAACACTCCATGAATAAGATATCATTATTATTATTGCTAAATTGAATGAAGTGATGAACAAGTCCAAGCGTTTTTTGGCTAATGTCCTTTATGTCTACAAGTCATGTCTTTAAATTAAATTTCAGTTCCTCTCTCCATTTGGAAATGTTGCCCGCTACTCATTTCGCCTTTTGTTCCTGGCTTTCCCTGATCCTCAGCTCTTTGATAGAGCTGAAGGGCCGGCAGGATTATTTTGTTGACTGAAGGCAAATTTTGAGGCGGGAACTCAATGCTCGCTTCACATTGTGGCCTCTAGGTGGCGCCCTTCCTCCGCTCATCTGCTGGTGGTTCTCATGCAATCCTCAAAAGTGAGAAATCAGGATGAAAATAGCAAGCCCAATCCCTAAAGCCCAGAGCGATGCTAAATTGAGGGGCAATCCTGCAGAAGAACTTGAAGGAAGCATCTTCCCCCTTTTGGCCGTAGGAATTGACAGCCAGTTCAGTCGCTCAGTCATGTCCGACTCATTGCGACCCCACGGACTGCAGATGGCCAGGCTTCCCTGTCCATCACCAGCTCCGGAAACTTGCTCAAACTCATGTCCATCCAGTCGGTGATGCCATCCAACTATCTCATCCTCTGTCGCCCCCTTCTCTGCCTGCCTTCAATCTTTCCCAGTATTAGAGTCTGTTCCAGTGAGTCAGTTCTTCGCATCAGGTGGCCAAAGTATTGGAGTTTTAGCTTCAGCATCAGTCCTTCCAATGAATATTCAGGGTTAGTTTCCTTTAGAATTGACTGGTTTGATCTCCTTGCAGTCCAAGGGACTCTCAGTCCAAAGAATTTCTGCAGTCCAAGAAATTGGCGTGTACCTACAATTCTCTCAGCAGGCCATGCTGTTTCATACTTCAGTGTCTCCCTCTGCATGTAGCCTTTGCCAGAAATGCTTGTTTCATGCTCCTTTGCCCTACAAATTCCTTCTTGTCTAGCAAAACGCACCTCAGATGGCCCCTCCTCAGTTACACCTTGCATGGTTGGCCCTTCAGTCTGGGTTGGACACCCCTCCTCTGGGCTTTCTTCACACCCTGAGTGCTGTGTTTGAATGGAGCTACATTTTTTTTTCTCCAAGGGGGTAAGAATGATTTTTTTCAATGGAATATTACTCAGCCATTAAAAAGAATGAATTTGAATCAGTTCTAATGAGGTAGATGAAACTGGAGCCTATTACACAGAGTGAAGTAAGTCAGAAAGAAAAACACCAATACAGTATACTAACGTATATATATGGAATTTAGAAAGATGGTAATAATGACCCTATACACAAGACAGCAAAAGAGACACAGTTGTAAAGAACAGTCTTTTGGACTCTGTGGGAGAAGGCGAGGGTGGGATGATTTGAGAAAATAGCATTGAAACATGTATATTATCATATGTGAAACAGATCTCCAGTCCAGGTTCGATGCAGAGACAGGGTGCTCAGGGCTGGTGCATTGGGATGACCCTGAGGGATGGGATGGGGAGGGAGGTAGGAGAGGGATTCAAGATGGGGAACACATGTATACCCATGGCTGATTCATGTCAATATATGGCAAAAACCACTACAATATTGTAAAGTAATTAGCCTCCAATTAAAATAAATAAATTAATTTTTAAAAAGAAAAAAGTAAGCAAGGTGAAAGAAAAATATATAATTCCTTCTGGATTAAAAAAGAAAGAATGTTTTTCTTTTTTATTTTTAAAATGTTTATTTATTTATCGGCTGAGCTGGGTCTTCATTGCTGTGTGCAGGCTGTCTCTAGTTGCAGCAGTCAGAGTCGTTCTTCGTGGTTGTGCGCAAGATTCTCATTGCAGTGGCTTCTGGGTGGTGCATGGGCTCAGCTGCCGGGTTGCAAGTGGGATCTTAGTTCCCAGACCAAGGATCGAACCCGTGCCCTCTGCATTGCCAGGAGGACTCCTAACCAGTGGGCCCCCAGGGAAGTCCTTACAATACATATTTTTAAACATTTTATTGTAGAGATCGTCAAACATTTTTTTTAATTGAATGAATGAACTAACAGCATCAGTTTTGCTAAACTTGATGTCTGATTTTCTTATTCAGTTTACACACAGATAAGAATGTCTATGAGGGAAGGACTTGTATTTTATGACATTCTGTCCCCAACCCCTGGGCCTGACACAGATATCCAGAAGGTTTGAGGAATAAATGGACACAAGACATACTTGGTCTCACCTCTCTATTCTTGCTCTCTCCCTTCTTTTCTCCTTTCTGGGGAGGGCCTTCCCATCATTGCCTCATTTTCGAGAGTCAAGCAGAGAGGCAGCCATGGGTATTGCCAGCAGGGCTCAGGGCTAAGGCTCACCAGAACGCTGTCCTCCACTGAGACTTGGCTTCGGGACCACACACACATCCCTGTCTAAGTTTCAAATCTTATTTTATGAACACGACAAATGACTGAACATCTCTGAGCCTCAATTGCCTTATGGAGAAGGCAATGGAAACCCCACTCCAGTGCTCTTGCCTGGAAAATCCCATGGACGGAGGAAGCTGGTGGGCTGAAGTCCATGGGGTCATGCAGAGTCGGACGCGACTGAGCGACTTCACTTTGAGTTTTCACTTTCGTGCATTGGAGAAGGAAATGGTAACCCACTCCAGTTCTTGCCTGGAGAATCCCAGGGACGGAGGAGCCTGGTAGGCTGCCATCTATGGGGTCGCACAGAGTTAGACATGACTGAAGCGACTTAGCAGCAGCAGCAGCAGCAGTTGCCTTATCTGTGAAAACAGAAATTGTTTGCTTTGCAGAGCTCTTGTGAGAATTAAGTAAGATACCCAACTGCTTGGCACGTAGTAGGTGTGCAATAAATACTAATTTCCTTCCTATGGGGTTTTATGTTGAATCCAGGGAAATGACTTCATCCTTGGGGAAGAATGGCTGTTATTCATTATGCAGGTGGAACGGTGACAACAAGGATCTTTGGGAAACACCGGCTTCCCCTGCCTGGCACAGGAAATAGGCCAGCCTGCCCTCTGTCTCTGCCGGGAGGCCAGGTAGGCGGAGGCAGATGTGCAGGGCAGCGGGGCCTCTGCACGGCGCCCTCCTGCTTTGATTGTCCTTCCTTCCATTCGTTTGCTCCTTCAGCTGATACTCCCTGCTCTCAAGGGGCAAGGTGCTGGGGCTGGCGGGGAACAGGCAGACATGGCCGCCGCCCTCACGCAGCGTGTGGTGTTAGTGGCTGTGTGGAAGGAGAGACCGGTGCACGTTGCAAAGAGGGATAGAGTGAGTGTCAGTTACTCAGCTGTGACCGACTCTGCGACTCCATGGACTGCAGCTTGCCAGGCTCCTCTGTCCATGGGATTCTCCAGGCAAAAACACTGGAGTGGGCTGCCATTTCCTACTCCAGAGGATCTTCCCAACCCAAGGATCAAACCCAGGTCTCCTGCACTGAGGCAGATTCTTTACCGTCTGAGCCACCAGGGAATAAGGGCTATGAGAGGGAACAAAGGAGGATCTAACCTAGTCTGAGGGAGGAGAGAACTTCCCTGAGGAAGGGACTTGGAAACGGAGACAGAAAGGATGGCTGGGAGTGGGCCAGGTCAAATGTGGCACACTCACTCTTCCCCATCAGCTTCTGGGGGACTCCAGATGGGTACCCAACCCAGAGTTCCCTGTCACAAAGCTCCACCCGAGCGAGCCAAGCCCCTCAAACCACCTAGCCCAGCCCCTGTGGCCCTCTTCTTAAGTGGCTGCAGGAACCAGAGGTTCTTTTTCACCAAGGAAATCTCCCTAAGATGACAACTGGGAAATGTGTCCATTTAGGGAGTACTTGCCTTCTATTCAAGGATGTGTAGAGGGGACCTGTCTTTAAGGAACAGATTCCAAATGCTGAGCATCTCAGGCACTTTCTGCCCAGTGTTGGAAGTCATACACTGCTTCCCTCCCTCTCTCTCCATCATTGTGCCCTTAACTTCTCCCCAGCAGAGCAACCCACCAGCCCCCGGAGCCTTTCCTTGCTTTGGCACAGCTGATGCCAGGGCCCTGGGCAGCCCAGGGGGTTGGGCAGGGGCCTGTTGGTTTTCTGTTGCCGGGCTACATGATCCGGCCCAGCCCAGGGCAAAAAGCGAACGTGACGTCGGCCCAGGGTGGGGTCCGCCAGTGAATGGCCTGTGAGCCTCAAAAGGAAAAGAAAGATCACCACGAACAGAGGCCAGCTGCTTTCGTTTCCTTTTCTTAACAAGGTTGGCAGATCAGGGCAGTACTGGCAATCCAAGGCAAGATCCTGTACACTCTTTGTGGATGGGATGGTGAAGTGTGGTCCCAGTCAGACTCCTGCTAGTCATTAGGTCTACATTTCCAACTTGGATAGAGTCACAGTGGAATTACTGGGATAAATGATGCTGACTTTTTTTTTTTTCACTTTTTGTTGTATTAAAATTTTTATTTTTAGACAGGAAAATGTATTCATGGTAAAAAAAAAAATCCAGATGGTACAAGATATACCCAGTGAGAAGGAGGTCTTTTTTACACTGGTTTCCAATTTCCCACTCTGAACCAAAATTGCTTTCTTGGGTATGTTTCCCTGAGATAATGGGTGTAAACAACAGTTATATGTCTGTATAATCCACATTTCTTTAGAAAACTAAAATTGGTATACTACAAGCACATCTTTCCCTTTTTATTGATACATTAGTGACCGAGCAGGCCTGGGATATATCTTGGAGATACTTTGTATCCTTCCTATCCTTATCACCGCACAGTATTTCTTGTTAAGGATGGACGATAATTTAATAATTTAACTAGTGGGGCTTCCCTGGTGGCTCAAACAGTAAAGAATCTGCTTGCAATGCAGGAGACCCAGGTTCTGTCCCTGGGTTGGGAAGATCCCCTGGAGAAGGGAATGGCTACCCACTCCAGTATTCTTGCCTGGAGAATACCATGAACAGAGGAGCGTGGTGGGCTATAGTCTATGGGATCGAAAAGAGTCAAACATAACTGAGCGACTAACAATTTCACTTTTCATGGGCGTTTTAAAGATGTTTGATACATATCAATGAATCAGCAAAAGTGAGCTCTGGTTTACAGTGAGAAGTCCTATAAACCCAGCTAATCAGTGAAACCAGGATTAAAATTCAGATCAGCTCAAAGCCATGCTATTCAAAGATGTTCAAAGACCAACAGCCTTGGAGAGGGAGTCAATTGCTGGAGAATACCCTCCTCATACCTCCCAGAGAAGGTTGGACTTAAAAATATGTGTGAGGAATAAGGCCCATCATTTTTAAAAACAATTGTTAGGCTACCAGCCGGATAATTGTATCCTCTATAGCAAGCGCTTGCAATGTAGAGTGGAGGGTCCGCCCATGGCAGCATGAGAACGGGCCTGCTTCACCTAAAGATACTCAAATTCAAGCACGTTATTAACTATGCTGAGCAATGTCAGCTTGAGGCCTTCTCGGTGGCAACGAGATCAAACTGTGCAATACAGAGCGGAAAGAGCAAGCCTTGTGCGCACGTGTGGCTGGATTTCTGGTTAGGTGGACAGGACCTCCATCAGAGCCCTGAGGATCTTTTCTGAGACCTGGGTCTTCTTGCAGATCCTCTCCGATATGGAATGGAGAGGAAGCAACACTGCTGAAGGCCTTCCCAAAGTGGCAGGGAGAGCGGAACGTGGCCCGCAGAGGACCTTCTTGGGGGGACAGAGCTTATCTTTGTCCCGTGCCCCCTGCAGCGAAAGTGAAGAGTCCTAACCACTGGACCACCACGGAATTCCCCAAACTGCCGTGACTTCTGACAGATTACTTTTTTTTTTTTGAGTATCTATGTTATCCCTTGTCACAAAAGTTTTATTTTCTTCCAAGACATGTTAGAGAGGAGTACTTAATCTGCGAAGCTGGTGAACCTGGAGAGCAGTACTGTAGACAGAGTGTCTTTGTTAATATGATTACAAAATATGAAAATGGCTATGACTGGATGAAAAGGCGCATTCAGAGACATCCTTCTTAACTCCAAATTCCCTGAGATACTGCTAGAACCGACAACTATTTCTGCCTGAGGGTTAGTATCAAAGTTGAACTGTGACTATGTAAGTCACGTCTGTCAGCTCCTTGGGGTTGTATGGAGCCTACAGGTGCTGGGTGGAAGGTCCTGAGCAAGTGTGTACAGGCCCTTCTGCTTTCTCATCTCTGGCCTCCTCCTTCCATCCCCAATCCTTCCAGCTCCCTGGAGATCAAAGCCATTGCTGGAAAAGCCGCAGTGATGCGGCAGCTCCTTGCTGACGGGCTGGGAGTGGTGCCAGGCCAGAGATTTTGTAAGGGAAAGCTTCCAAAGGCTGGATTAAGCCTCTGGAGCAGACGTTGCCTGTGGCTCACCAGCATTCCGAGAGCTAGACGGGCGGTTGGCATGGATGGGGATTCGACTAGCTCACGAAACTGTTGAGCAAAGATCTGGAGACTCTGTTCTGAAAGGAGAGGTCAAGGAAGGGTCAGGTGTCAGGGATCTCCTGAGGAGCCCTGCTCAGTGCCTTCAGAGATGGGCATCACAGTGACGCGCTTCAGACAGAAAGGGCACAGAACAGGCGTTCCCATGAGTGCCTCCCCAACACCCCGCCCACACGGCACTCCATGGATATTATTCCTTCTTGCAGCTTTATACTCAGCCTCCCCATTTGGAAACAGGGAACAACTGAATGCCTGAAGTTTGCCAAGGAGTCAGACTTTGATAAACAGTAGAAATAATGTAGGGACATAGCCATAAACCATGGTATAGTTTTGTTTCTTTTTGGCTGTGCTGTGCAGCAAGTGGGCTCTTGGATACCTGACCAGTGATCGAACCCGTATGCCTATAGTGGAAGTATGGTGTCTTAACCACTGGACCACCAAAGAAGTCCCATAAATGATGGTTTTGTACACAGAACACAGCAGCTCAGAGCTGATCTTGCCCTTTGGAATAGGTGAATGAGGGGCCAGAGAGGTGTGCCAACCAGAAGACATCTCTCTCCACCGGCATGTTCCCATGCCTGAAATTCCACCACTCCCAGTTGGTAGCAGTGGGTGGCCACATCAGGTCAAAGAAGACCCAAAAGGAGAGGCCAGGAGGCTGAAAAAGATGTGGTGAAAGATACTCTGCTGACTGCGCTGATCTGCTTAAGGGCAGCTTTGGGACAAAGACACAGTATCCCATGATACACACAGTTGAGCGGCTAAACAAAAACAACACAGAACAGATACCGGACTTGGAGTCAGGTATACCACCGTTTGAATCCTGCCTCTGACAATTACTGGCTAGATGACTTTGAGCCTGTTCTTTGACTTTTCTGAGCCCCCACTTTTCCATTGCTAAAGCAGGGAATTGACTCCTGCCTTGCAGGATTGCCATGAACGTGAACATGCCCTTTTACTGAGACCCTGAGCATACGTGTAATTTATCAGTAGTGGCAGCCCAGAACATCGGTGGCACTGTTGTGGACGGGATGTTCGATCTGCCTAGCAGATTCTCTCTGCTGTGATCGCTCTTCTCAGCACAAGTCCCCTGCTTATTCTTGGGCAATTCCTTCCAAAGCTGTGGTGACCTTCCGTGCAAGCTATTGAGAGGCTGGTGTTAGAATTTCACTCAGGTTTACCAAAGGTATTTGCATTTTGAGGCCAATTTTCCTTTGCCATGTTTCCCCCACCCCCCCACCCCACTTATGTTTC
>SJYA01001562.1:1160909-1189276 GCA_006410615.1 Neotragus moschatus | reverse complement strand
GAGAAGGTTTCCATCTTTCCAAAATTAATCTTTGTCTGGAAGAGTTTCTTACCACCAAGAAAGATCTAGGCCTGCTCCCGCACCCCCCCCCCCGCCTCCAACCTCTTCATACACACATTTGCAAAGGAGGGAAGGACAGAGGAGGAAGAGGCAGAGAAAAGTTGGAGTGAAGTTAGGAAAAGAAATGATGTGAAAGCAGCAAATAGAGAAGGTGCAGGAAGCTAGAGGGCAGAGGAAGAGGGCCTTGAACCTGGAGGGTCTCTCCCTGAGTAACCGTGGGAGCCAGCAGTCCCTGTGAACAGGCTTTCTCCCAGCGCCTCCTGTCCCCACCAGAGCAGCTGCCTCCATGGAGCTGTGCAGGGGCTGCCTGCCTGCAGATTCTGAATTCAACTCCCTGTATGCCCTCAGAGTCTTCCAGCTCTCTCTTTTTTCCCCAACTGTAGCACAGGGCATGCTGGATCCTAGTTCCCAGGCCAGGGATCGAACCCATGCCCGCTGCAGTGGAAGCGCAGAGTCTTAACCATTGGCCCACCAGGGAAGTCCCTGGCTCTCCTTTCCACAGGCCTTCCTGCTGCCTCTGAGAGGCCTATTGGTTCTCCTGGTAACCACTCTCTTACTAAGCCCCATTTCCCACACTGCTTATCATCACCCAGTGTGGGTCGTGTTCCTGGGTGTGCAGCTTGGGTGGTTATAACAGGTCCTATGCTCAGAAAGAGCATTAAATCTGCTTTGATTTAATGCTCTTTTTCTGTCTCTGTCTTGAAACTTCTAATAATTTAATCTTTGAAATGGGTAAGTGTTTTGTAAGTGAAGTCCAATGACTTGATGGAGCATACGTGAGACAAGACCCCAGGTGGGCAAGCAACAGGAACACAAGGCAACAGGCTCAGTGGCCGTGCAAGTATATGCATGCCTGGCAAAGTCTAGGAGACCACCGGGCCCCAGTGTGGCCCAGTCAGACCTGGACCCATACTGGTGGCAGTGACAGTGGCGGCGGCAGAAACCACAGGAGCGGGGGCGAGGGGCTCACAGGAAGGCAGCACCAGATCCCCCCTGGGAGGCCTGCTTCTGCCCCTGGAGCCCATCCTTGCAGTGCCTGGACAACTCTTGGATCTGAGCTCCCAGGAAAGAATTGCTGGCCTTCAGGTAGTAAATTTTGTCAATAAATTATTACAAAATAAGAGCATATATATAGCTATTATAATAGGGCATATCAAGGAATTATTAGAATTCTTCAAGGAGTTTAGAATCTTCAAGAACTACTACAAAATTGCAAAGCAAATATTCACAGGCTTATAAAGAGAAATTAGATTCAAACTGAATTTTTTCATTCAATGGAAAAGAACACTCTATTCATATGAAGCTTGAATTAAACCAGTTACTAACAAGCAAGGTAACTTCAAAATTAGGTTTGCTTGTAATTTAAGATACAATGAAACAGTGCATAAATAGGTGTTTTAAATTACATGCCAAAAATGAGGCCACTTTCAGTTTCTTATATGACCTCAAGGTATAGAAATAGTCAAAGGAAACATTAAAGAGGCATGGTGTAAATTTACATTTAAAAGCAAATTCAAACTTACATGAAACTGATTCATATAAAGAATTAAATCTGCCTAGAAAGATTGTTCCATGGAAATCATCAGATCTAAATGTACCAAACTTTATATTTTGAAATAATTTCTCAAAAATGTATTCACAGGCCATAAAATATTCTTAACAGCTTCAGTAACAGCTGCATCAGCAGAAAACTCCTTCTCAAAATAAAAAATTATTGAAAATATTTACTATCTTACATTTGTAAGAGCAACTAACATCACTCTCCATTATACTGACTGAAAATAAAGTTGTGAAAATTAAAAATTTTGGTGACCTAATAAATGAACTTGCAGATAAACAAGCCAGAAAATTCTTATGCTCAATCAATATCTAACATTAATGAATTATTATATATTGCATTATATCTAAATAGCATATTAAAAAGCAGAGACATTACTTGGCAACAAAGGTCTGTCTAGTCAAGGTTATGTATGTGGTGTTGAACTGTGGTGTTGGAGGAGACCCTTGAGAGTCCCTTGGACTACAAGGAGATCCAACTAGTCCATCCTAAATAAAATCAGTTTGNTCTAAATAGCATATTAAAAAGCAGAGACATTACTTGGCAACAAAGGTCTGTCTAGTCAAGGTTATGTATGTGGTGTTGAACTGTGGTGTTGGAGGAGACCCTTGAGAGTCCCTTGGACTACAAGGAGATCCAACTAGTCCATCCTAAATAAAATCAGTTTGGAATAGTCATTGGAAGGACTGATGCTGAAGCTGAAACTCCAATACTTTGGCCACCTGATGCAAAGAACTGACTCATTGGAAAAGACCCTGATGCTGGGAAAGATTGAAGGCAGGAGGAGAAGGGGACGACAGAGGATGAGCTGGTTGGATGGCATCACCGACTCAATGGACATGAGTTTGGGTAAATTTTGGGAGTTGGTGATGGACAGGGAGGCCTGGTGTGTTGCAGTCCGTGGGGTCGCAAAGAGTCGGACATGACTGAGCAACTGGACTGAACTGAACTGATTGCATTATATAAAATATGATACCCAAAATACTTTTTTACAATGTGTTAGTTTATTTGTTACTTATGTATCTTTATTACCCTTGATAGATTCCATAAGTAATAAAAATATTTGTAAAGGCAAAACTTTTACATGCTAGTATCTTTCAGTTCAGTTCAGTCGTGTCTGACTCTTTGCGGCCCCATGAATTGCAGCACGCCAGGCCTCCCTGTCCATCACCAACTNCCAAATACTGGTGTCAGTCTGACCCTCCCACAGGGTTGTGACTGTGGGGGCAGCTGAAGTGAGAAAAGTTACCCTGTAAGGGAGGTCAGGAGAAGGAGGTGGTTTGGGGCACTGTGAGACCCAGGAGAAAAGAAGCTTCGAAAACAAATCTTTATAGCTGGTTGGAGGGAAGTTCATCAGGAGGCCTGATGCTGCTGTTCCCACAGAATCTCCTCTGGTGGCAGGTACTTCCTCTTCCTCTGGCTATTTCTCAGATCACTTGCATCCTTATCTCTTTCTCCGGGGTCCACATTGATGGTATGTTTGCACAACATTCGCTTGTTCATACATTCTTTCTTTTCTTTAGTTTCACTGAAGTATTTGTGATATAGACTATATGCCAGGCACTGTGTGGTAGGTATTCGGGTTACTGCAGTGAATAAGACAGAACCCAGCCATTCCTTACAGAGTTCACAGTTTTTAAATCAGCTCATTTTGGATTATGTTGTTAATTTTTACTGGTGGCCATTGCTGCTTAAGGAAGTTCTGCCCAGTGTGTTAATAGGGGACAGTACTGGTACAAGGCCTGACAAATAGAAATCCTTGTCCACAGAGTGGCTTTTTGGATACTGTAGTAGAAGCGTGCTGTGAAACCAAACCTCACCTACAGCTAGATGGGGCAGGTCCCTGATCAGAGAAAGACATCCCAGGGCTCCCCCTCCGCCGCCACCACCACCACCCTGCAGTGCTTAAACCCTCAGAGCAAACCCGTTGTCAGATGGCAGAGTTCAGCTTATTTGCTTGAGGCTTGCCTGTTCAAAGGTCAGAATTTGGGCAGATAGAAACGAAAGGAAGAAAGGTAGAATGCGCTGTTACAGATGCAGGCTGGCAGACATGAGCCCTCGGCACTTTGGTCTCCTGGCTGGTCTCCATCATGTGGTGGTTGAACTTGTGCTGTCATGTAATGGTCTCTTCGTAGGGGATTTCCTCCCTTGCGATGGCCAGGGCAGCACTCTCTATAGCTCCCCCCCATCCCCCATAACACACGTATGCACCCTCCAAAGGGAATTATTCACCTGACTTCTTAAAAGTAAGAATGTATTTCAAGTTTATTGCTACTCAGCATTATGCATTTCCATCCTCCAGGAAGAAAATTGCCTTATGTTTTAAATCTTTTCTTGTTCTCTTTTTCCACATTCTTAGCTCTTTGATAACCAGATAACTACTGGTATCTGTCTGTGGCCCAGAGAATTATAGTACTGTGTCTTTGAAAAACTTCGTGAGTCATGTAATCTTCCTTATTTCGGTACCAGAACAGTTGAACTGGGGAGAGTGTCTTTAGCAGAGCCTCTTGCAGGCCGAGAAGAAAGGCCGGAGAGCGCATGTCCTGTCTTCCTCTCTAGTTCTCCACTGACCAAGGGGCGAATCGCGGAGAGGGCCATGATGCCTGTGTCCAGACCTGACGTGCCCGCTTGGAGGCCTGAATGTCTGCAGACCCACCAGGCCCAGTTGTGTAATTGCCATGCAGGAAGCACTTTACTGAGCTCCTGAACTGACATGTGATCTCCTAGTGAAAGTTGACAAGCAGGATTCCTTTTCCCTCTTCCATCCGCTTGGACAGTAGGGAAGTCTTGTCTAGGGTGTATTCCCTCAGGCAGTAGGAGAAACAGGAGAAGCAACAAGGAGAGGGAGAAGCCCAGTGCCTTTTTTGTTTTTAACTTTGAAGGCAGATATTACTGTGGTGCAGACTGGAGTGTAGTGGTGCAGACTTGAGTGCAGACTTGCTTCTTGGGTTAAGAGTAAGCATTGGGACAAATGCTTGTATGTTGATAGAGATTCTTTCTCTTGGTCGAGATGGCTTCAGGCTAGGGTCCACCCACATATCTGACTGGGGTAAGGCTTCACTTAATGGAGTGAGTTTTTAAAAACTTAATATTCTTAAGTTACATTGCCACATTGCAGGAAACTTGAAACTAGAGCAGTGAGAAATAAGGCCCGTAATATGCCAGTGTTGTTTCCTTATTGGTGCAGTGAAGGATGCAACTCAGGGCTGGGGCTGGGGGGTGTGTGATGGGTGTTGGAAGCTGCTAACAGCTGTGGATCTGAGACCAATGAAGCAGTCTCAGGACAGCATGGGGATGACCATCCTTGAGCATCAAGACACGTTCGCTGCTGTCCTGGCTAGGATTCACGGCAGCAGCCATTGTACCCTTAGATGGCTGTGAGTTCCGGTGTCTCTTTGTAAAATCTTTATCTGAAAGTGTAGAGGTGCTGGGGAAAGTGGCACCTCAGACAAGGGCTAGGTTTTAGCAGCAGAGCCTGTGGGCACCTGCGGATGTTTCCCTTTTCTTGTGCTCACCTGTGTCTGTGATGCTGGCCTTTTTCTTTCCCTCTTAGTTCCTTGGCCTAGAAACCAGCAGGATTCCTCTGTTTGCTCTCTCATCTTCTGGTTCATGCCTGAGTGCGGAAGTCTCCACTCCTTTGGTAGGCCCTGCAGTGGTGCTGAGCTGGGTTGCTGCAGCCATGGACGGCCACCTGTGGTGCCATCAGGGCTAGGGGACGGTGGAGTCTCTGTGAAAGTGCTGGAACAGCAGGAGCGGGAAATGCAGCGGCCATGGTGAAAACTAAGTGGGTTTCACAGACTCTCTTGTTGCCTGTGATGTATTCTGCCTCCCCGACTCTTTCCATCTCAAAAGAGGAAAATAGCCACTCTTGAAACATCAGAAGCTTCGTGCCAAGAATTTGTGCAGTCCTCCAGAAACAGGATATTATTGAAGCATTTTTCTCAAGCAGAAACAGATGTAGTTCTGTTAGTGTCGCCAGTGTTAGTGGATCCTTATAAAATTACCTGATAGCAGTGTGCCCTGATAGCAGTACTCCCCCCCACGCATATACAAGTATTATTATTATTATTATTTTTGGCAGAGCCTCATTGCTTAATCTGGGGAAAGTTAGCCTGGGATTCCTGATGCAAGTTAGCCTGGGTTTGTAGACGCAGAGGTGGTGACTGACAGTTCTTTATTACTCAAGAGGATCTTCTGTGGTGAAAAATTTGATGACTCAGGATTCTTTCCTCCTATAGTTGGTGATTGAACACAGAACCTCAGCGAAGAGACACAGATAGGGGTTTTTCCCCAGTTTCCCGTTTCTTTCTGTCTTTTTTTTTTTTTAATGGAACACTTCACGAATTTGCGTGTCATCCTTGCCCAGGGGTCATGCTCATCTTCTCTGTATCATTTCAGTGTTAGTATATGTGCTGCTAAAGCCCTCTTTCTGTCCATTTTTAAGAAGGGGAAAGTCTGAACTTTCCAAATCCAGCCTCGTGCCAGCAGTGACTTGCCTTCATTCACAGAAGTTGAAGAAGAGAGTGTAAATTGCCCTATGTGTAGACTCTCCTTGCTGAAATTTTGGCTAGACTAGGCTAATGATGCAAAGAACTGACTCATTGGAAAAGACCGTGATGCTGGGAAAGATTGAAGGCAAGAGGAGAAGGGGACGACAGAGGATGAGATGGTTGGACGGCATCACTGACTCGATGGACATGAGTTTGAATAAGCTCCCGGAGATGGTGAAGGACAGGGAAGCCTGGCATGCTGAGATTCATGGGGTTGCAGAGTCAGACACAGCTGAGCGACTGAGCTGAACTGAGGCTAATGAAACTTGCTTCTGGGAATGGGAAAGAAGGAGTGTTCATCCCTTTCTTCCTTCTTTGGGTTATTCTTAGTTGATCTCAGTAAACTAAGTTGATGGGAGTTTAAAAAAGAGAACTTGAAAAAGAGAACAAGGTGGTTTTACTTATTTTGCATTTTAAGTTGTAGTCAAGACAAACTTGGGGGAGAGGGGGGACTGAGGTTTTTTTTGTAAATTGTTAATATGCTGGGACAAGATTACAGATAACTTGGAAAATAGAGGAGGGGAACCACTGTGATTCTACCATCCTAACACAAACATCATGTCCATGTATTTATTCTGTGGTAGTCCTGTACATTCAATTTTCTATTTCTTTTTATCATCTAACATTACAGCATAAACATTTTCTTGTAATGACACATAACTTTTATAATTATTTTTAGTGGCTTTATAAAATTCCATTAACTAGATCAGCTGTGATTTAAGTACCTTTTCTTATACTACTGCTTCCCTGGTGGCTCAGATGGTTAAGCATCTGCCTACAATTCAAGAGACCTGGGTTCGATCCCTGGGTCAGGAAGATCCCCTGGAGAAGGAAATGGCAACCCACTCTAGTACTCTTGCCTGGAAAATTCCATGGACAGAGGAGCCTGGTAGGCTATAGTCCATGGGGTTGCAAAGAGTTGGACACGACTGAGCAACTTCATATATTTTTTTTTTCATTCATTTTATACATCTAGATTATTTCTAAGTTGGCTCAAGGAGATTTTCTTTGGAGGGTGATTTTATTTTGTCATGACATTTTTTAAAAGCAACTTTATTGAGACATAATTTATATATCATAAAGATCATCCATTTCAAATGTACAAGTAATGGATTATACTATATTTAGCATTGTCCAGCAATCACCATTGGAGAAGGAAATGGCAACCCAATCCAGTACCCTTGCCTGGAAAATCCCATGGATGGAGGAGCCTGGTAGGCTACAGTCTATGGGGTCAAAAAGAGTCGGACATGACTGAGCGACTTCACAACGATCACAACCAAGTGATCACTATAATCTAATCTAATCTTAGGACATTTTCCTCACCTCCCAAAGCAACTCCATTAGTAATCACTCCCTATTTCTCTACAATTCCTCTAGTTCAGGGGTACCACTAGTCCACGCTCTGTCTATAGTTTGTGTATTAGGACATTTCATTTGAATAGAATCATATATTATGCAGTCTTTNATCACAACCAAGTGATCACTATAATCTAATCTAATCTTAGGACATTTTCCTCACCTCCCAAAGCAACTCCATTAGTAATCACTCCCTATTTCTCTACAATTCCTCTAGTTCAGGGGTACCACTAGTCCACGCTCTGTCTATAGTTTGTGTATTAGGACATTTCATTTGAATAGAATCATATATTATGCAGTCTTTAATGATTGCCTTCTTTAATTTAGCATAATGTTGCTGAGGCTTATCCATGTTGTAACATATGTCACTACTTCATTCTGCTTTATTGCTGAATGATCTGTTGTATAGATATACCATATTTTGTTTATTTTGGTGGGTTCTGTGTTTTGCTGATTATGAATAGTGCTGCTATGAATTCATGGTTTTTGTGTAGGCATAGATTTTTTCATTTCTCAAGGAATTATTTTTAAAGCTGCATCTGTATTTTTATTTTGGATTTAATGTTCTACTTGATTATGTTGTTTGTTTGGGTAAGAACAGTATAGTGAGATCTCTTTGTCAAAAGATGTTGAAGGTATTGCCCTGAATTTAAGAAGAGGTGCCCTATCTCTCTGTCTATATCATATATTTAAGAAGTTTGAACTCTCCAGTAGCATTGTTTCCAGATCTTTTGTGCAGAACTTTATAAACAGTAGTGAGAGCTAATAGATCCAATAGTGCTTAAATTCAGCACACATGTACTGCTACTTTAAAAAAAAAAGGAGCAGGAGGGGGTGGTTTAGCACAAAGCCTCCCAGTTCTAAATAGCATCATCATGTCTTTCAGAGAGAGAGTTACCATGAACCCCACAGAACCTTCCTCATCAATGTAATTTATAGTTCTCAAAAGTTTTTCCTCTCTATGGAAGATTGCATGCAAGGGTTCTATGCACCTGCTTGAGGCTGCTGCTGGGCTGGGGAGTGGCTTGCGTACTGAAGAGAAAGCCAGTCAGTGATGGGGGAGGGTGAGGGGCTATGTAAACACAAGTCTAGAAAAAATATTCTTTAGAACAGCTCTTACAGGCAGACCTTAGTTGCACCCGAGGTTTAAAATATAGATCATGCCAGACACAAAGAGGAACAGATGGTGCTGCTGGGAGTGTCATTTCCTCTACAGAATTTACCCCTGGGTGGCTTTGCATCATAGCAGCCTCAGTACTGAAATAGTGCCATGCCTACTCTCGCCCTTGTCCTAATTGGAACTCCTAGCATTTGTGGTCAGTAGCTGGTCTTGCTTCTCCTGCTCCTGGATTCCTACCAGAATCTCTTGAAAGTGTGCATGTATAGGCCACCTGAGGATCAGAGAGTCCAGATAGTTCTACCTCAGAAATATGTGGGACACAGGGCACATGCCCTTTGTCCACAAGCCAGACAAAAACTAGGAAGTTGAGTTGTTTTCCCTTGTACCTGTTTCAGGTTCCTGTACCTGTAGCTAAGTCCCAGGACCAGTTCTTCCAGAAAGTTTGCGTGTGTGTGTGTGTGTGTGTGTGTGTAAATGTATATATGTGTGTGTGTGTGTGTGTGTGTAAATGTGTATGAGGGCAGCCATAACTTCACAGCCACTGTTCACTGCTGAAAGTTTTAGATTTGGAGTAGGCTCTACCTGTTAATGGCTTCCCTTGTGGCTCAGATGGTAAAGAATCTGCCTGCAATGCAGGGGACCTGGGTTTGATCCCTGGTTTGGGAAGATCCCCTGGAGAAGGGAATGGCAACCTACTCCAGTATTCTTGCCTGAGAAATCCCATGGACAGAGGAGCCTGATGGGCTACAATCCATGGAGTCACTGAGCAACTAACACTTTCACTACCTGTTAATTTAAATTCTGTTCCTAAGTACTGCTGCTGCTGCTACTGCTAAGTCACCTCAGCTGTGTCCGACTCTGCGCGACCCCATAGACGGCAGCTCACCAGGCTCCCCGTCCCTGGGATTCTCTAGGCAAGAACACTGGAGTGGGTTGCCATTTCCTCCTCCAATGCATGAAAGTGAAAAGTCAAAGTGAAGTTGCTTAGTCGTGTCCGACTCTTAGCGACCCCTGGACTACAGCCTACCAGGTTCCTCCGTCCATGGGATTTTCCAGGCAAGAGTACTGGAGTGGGGTACCATTGCCCTCAAAGAGTGAGGAGACAGTAACCAGATGTTACTTGCACAGCATGCCAGGCATGTGACCAGAGAGAGCTCATGAAATACCGGAGTTGGAAGGATGGGACTTGAGGATGGTCTCATTTCACCACCTCACTTTATAGAGAAAAATGGGATATGGTTGCTCAGAGCTCATTTCCTTGAGTGGTGATGGGGCCAGAGCAGAAGCCAGGGCTTCAGATTCCTAGTCTGGTGCATTTTCTGTCCCAGTGTGATCAGCTTGTTTTCCCTGGGCCTCTTCCAGGAAAGAGGGCTGGAGCCCAAAAGGGTGTGTGGTTCATATCGTTAGAAACAAACTCATATCCCTCTGTGATTGTGGCTTTTGAGTCTTTAATAGTGAAATTACAAAAGAGAATGAGCCTCTAAACAGTTTTTTGGAAGAAGAACTGTTCTTAAAATGGGAGTTGTTGTGTTTAGCCTGGCCTGCTTACCTCTTTTCTATCTCTGTACTGTGCTTCCTAACAATTTAAAAAACACTCTGACTCCAGGCCGACAGGATGTGTTCTCTGAGTCATTTTCCCCTTGCGGTCTGTCTCACCCAGGTGAGACGGTGGCAGGTACTGGTGGCATCCTGGATGTGGGAGAACTGCCCAGTATTTGAGAACATGCTGTCTGGGCGAGCTGACTGCCTCTCCTTCCCACCCTGTTAGCAGACTGAAACCCTTGCAGCCGTGGTTCTGGTTTCCTCAGGTTTATTTTATGTGGGTCAGCCACCCGTCCACATGCAGTGTGAATAAGGTCTCTTAACTGTCTTTAGGCAGCGAGGAAGGAAACAGACTTCTTGGGTTGAGTTGCCACATATACTCTCTTTCTCCGGATAGCCAGTGAGCAGTTTTGTGTTCAGTGGGTGCTGTTCTTTCAGTTGGCATGCTCAGGGCATTTCTAGAGGGTTAACACATGGTGTATGGGTTGGTCCGCACCTTTATCAATCCTTGATTCTCATCCACCCCCAGGTAGAAACAGTGCCATGGGAAGGCCGTCTACCTCCTCATTTCGGTCCTGTGGGGGATTTTGCTTGTTACACAGCAGGGTGGCAAGAAAAACAGGCTCTGGGTTTCATAAGATTTCATTGGTCCATCTTAGTTTCCCCTTTACGTGCGCCCTCAAGTCCTAATCATTTATGAGCTGAAAATCTGGTTGGGCTGTGACGTCAGACTGGTGGGAGGTGGGCAGAGGGTTGCTACGGAAACCAAGAGGAAGGAAGGAAGTCTGGTCATTTGTGTGGCAGGTACTTAGTGAATGCCTGTGGTTGTTCAGGTATTGTGAACAAAGAACAAAATGGACACAGCACTTGCCCTCATGAGGTTAACAGTCCTGGGGGAATACCCCTGGGTTATTTGATATGACAGCAGTGCTGGAGGAATCTGTTGTGTAAAGCAGGCGTTCAGCTTGGCTACTCAAAATGAGCGGCTCTGGCTTTTTCAGGGACATTTGTGCTCCAAACTCTCAATCACCTTGGAAAGGAGGAGGGCTTGAAACATTCTCTTGGAGAATTCTACCTGGCCTCCCTAGCAAGAGAGCAAATTCCCTTTCTCTGTAGAGCAAGCTCAGTCTAGGAGTTTGGAGTCTGGACTCCCATTTTCTGGCTTTACTTGAGTGCTGCACAGTCTGTGGGATCTTAGTTCCCTGACCAGGTATCGAACCTGTGCCTCTTGAAATGGAAGTATGAAATCTTAACCACTGGGCTGCCAGGAAGTCCCAATCAGTTTTTAATGTGTGAATGTTTTCTGACCCTGAAGTATCTTCCCTCCACCCTGCCCCGTTTCTTTTAGTTTAGAGAGAAAAGCCTGTGTGAGTTTAACAGTGAGAAATTGGGAGGGAAGTAGGATCAGTGGTGTGAATTCCTTAGGGAATCTTTTATTCTCCATTTCCTTTAAGTCTCAATTTTAAATAATGTTAATTTGCAGTATCTCTTCCTGTTATGGGGCTTTCCTGGTTGCTCAGCTGGTAAAGAATCCACCTGCAGTGCAGGAGACCCTGATTGAATTCCTGGGTCAGGAAGATCTGCTGGAGAAGGGATAGGCTACCCACTCCAGTATTCTTTCTTGGGTTTGCCTGGTGGCTCACCTGGTAAAGAGTCTGCCTGCAATGTGGGAGACCTGTGTTTGATCCCTGGGTTGGGAAGATCCCCTGGAGAAGGGAAAGGCTACCCACTCCAGTATTCTGGCCTGGAGAATTACATGGACTACAGTCTGTGGGGTTGGAAAGAGTTGGACAAGACTGAGTGACTTTCACTTTCACTTCCTGTTATATCTGGCTTTATAACCTGCAGGGGTGGTAAAGGCTCTAGCACACTACTGGCACAGATAAGGGTCCCAATAAGCACACTTCCCATGTAGGCTCAGGTTCTTGGCTAAGATTCTAAGTTCCCCAAGGTCAGTGCTTGTCTCGTCCACTTCTTTATACTTAGCTCCTGGATTAACTGGTTGATAAGAATTGACCAGATGTAGAGGATTAAAGTCAAAAGGGTGAGAGGGCAAGGTGACTTTGAGGCTGTGAGCCTTGATGACAAGGAATGTAAGAGTGGCATTATTGATGAAATTCTAAAAAGAAACATTTTGAGAGAGGCCTGGCTTGAGTGGAAAACAAATATAAACAGGGTGATAAGAAGCTGTTAATGTTCATCAAGTTCATTCCGACTGGTGGCTGGAAAAGAAGAGTCTCAGGAACCATGGAGGTGGAGGGAGGGAGGGAAGGAAAGAGAAGATACTGGTTGTTGTCCAGAATGTTTCAGTGAGGCCAGTCAAAAACAATTACAGGACCCCTTATGAATTCCGATCCTAGACCAGAGAGTTACCCCTTCTAATTTTCAGGTGCAGGTCTTTGTTTCTGGAAAACTGTCATTCTTTTAAAAGCCTCAAGAGGTATCAGTTACACCCTTAATCCAATTTACACGTGTGCCATCTACTTGTTTGGCCTTTTTTTTTTTACAGATATGTGACATCCGCTGTAAATCTGGCTGCAGGCAAGGAAGTAGTTGACATAAGGTGGCTTATTTTCTGTTTGTTCTCCTCTTCTGGGTGCATGCTCAGTCGTGTCCACCTCTTTGTGACCTTGTGGATTGTAGTCCGCCAGGCTCTCTGTCCCTGGGATTCTCCAGGCAAGAATACTGGAGTGGGTCACCATTTCCTCCCCCAGGGGATATTCCCCACCCAGGGATCGAACCTGTGTCTCCTGCATTGCAGGAGGATTCTTTACCACTGAGCCACCAGGGAAACCTGAACTCTTCTGGGTTGGTACTTTTACTCCTGGAATTGTAAAATAGAATTCTGTGGGTCATCTGCTTTGAAGATCTGTGTGTGGTTTGAAAAATCATGTCTTTGAAAGAACGGCTATTCTCTGCAAATCCTGACTACTTTTCTTGGGATGTATGTGAGACAGTGTATGAACAGATTTCACAGCCTTTGGTATTGGTAAACTTTCTGTGGCTGGTAACAAGTAGACATTTTTCAAGCAGTGCGTCGGAACTCACTTATTAATTGAGCAAGTATTGAATGCCCTTTCCCACATAATCATCTCCCCACAGGGATTCTTTGCAGCACACACAGTATAACAGAAGTTTTCAATCGTTCGTCAGTATTTTGGTTAGTCTTTTCTTCTCATAGATTTCAAACCCCTAGAGGAGAGAAGGGCTGGTTTAAGTTTCTTCCTCATTTGCTTAGACAGGTTGAATGTTCATATTAATAGCAATAAAGATCTGTTTATTTTACAAAGTACTTTACATAAGTAATCAGATAATTACCGTGAGGAAGATTTCCGTCCCATTTTACAAATGGGACAGCCAAGGCCTTTGATGACCAGTGGGCATTTAGAATTCACTGTGCTGGTAAATAGGGGTGCTGAGTCAGCTGGGGCCGAGGCTGAATCAAACATTGGTATCCTGCTGGGAAACAAGAAAACTCCTGGAACTGCAGAGTTGGTAAATTTTAACTTGTGCATGAAAAGCAGTGCAGCAACCCCTCTCCTCTTCCCTACCCCTGTGTCGGCGCGGGTGCTCTCGAGATCAGTGTGTCAGTGTGTTTTTGTGTATCAGTGGGACAGAGATGTGAAAGTATGTGTAATTCAAAAGGGCACATTGCATCTCCTAACTAAGGAAAAAGCATTGCTGTATAGTCTGAGAAGATCTCACTTTTATTTTTTCAGAGGAGCAGGGAGGCCACAGGGGCAACACCCTGGTATTTAGAAACCTGTGCAGTTTTGGGGTTAATAGAGGGTCCGTTTGGGGGTGAGCCAGAGCAGAATTCCAAGTTCCTAGGACTCTGCGTGGGGATCTTGAGGGCTCTGCAGTTCTGTCCTGTATCAGCCTTGTTGCAGTCCTGTTCTGTCTTTCTGCAGGTGTATTCTGACTGGGACGTCAACTGGGACACCCAGCTGTGGGTCCAGAGCCCCCCTGAGATGCCTCCCACTCCTAGGGGCTCCTGAAGAGTGTCCTTTCTTGCTGACGTGGGGATCCAGGGTCTCTCGCAGGCCTGGCCTGACCTCCTGTTCTCTTCCCTGCTGTCCTGCCTCTCTCCCTTTCAGAGGCAGAAGAGGAGCCTGTGTGGACAGTGAGCGGGCTGGGGGGAAGGTCCTGCCTTGCCCAGGACAGCTTAGCTTTGAAAAACACGGAGCAGCACTAACGCTGCTGGGCGGGGTGTGCTCAGACTGCTCTGCTGTTTTTCCATTTGGTCAGGAAAGTGGAGGAGTGAGACTGGCTGCGGGCCAGGCAGAGTTTCCCCCTTTCCTATGGCGAATGAAAATGGACATTGTTCGGGGGAGTGGGTATGAGTGGGAGGCGGCGGAGCAGGCCTTGCACTCATACTGGCCCTGCTCAGCCACTTCCCAGCTTCATGACCTTGAGCGGGTTTAACTTCTCAGACGTGGAGTTTTATCACTTGTGAAGTGGAGGTGAGAATGTTACCATACTACCTGTTTCTCGAGGGGTAGCCACCAGAATATTAATAATTACCTGGGATGGGGAGTTCTGGGGTGATAAAGGGTAACAGGAAACTAGAACTTCTTTTTATTTTTTAAAAATTGGAGGATAATTGCTTTACAGTGGTTAACTACTTAAACTTGCTTTTTGTTTCATTTGAATTTTTACTATTGGCAAGCATAACTTAAATTATTTAAATTATGTTGAAAAGTAACCCCTTCTAGGATTGTCACAAAAATCAAATACAATGGGATAGTTAAAACACTCGGTATGGTGTCTGACAATTAAAAGCTAACTCATGGCAGTTTACTTGGGAAAAGAAGTGATGTTTAGTAGTTGGCCCTTGCTTATTGTAGCGTTAGGTTTTCTGTCTGGCTTATGTACTTTGGGTGAGTCTCTTTGTTAAGCCCCAGTTTGTCAACTGAAAATGGAGTTAAAGTCAATATCTACTACATACAGGGGTTTGGAGGAGACATGCAAAGCAGCTAGCCTGGTGCCTGGCTCCTAGTCAGTGCTCAGTAATTATTGCCTGTTAGTCTGTTATCCTCTCAGTCACCCTGGAAGTGAGGATAGAGTGATGCCCACTTGAAAACTTCAGAATTTGAGGTGCAGAGGGTAGTTTAGGACAGGTGTCCTGTCTTAAGGCCACGTGCTGAGTTAGCAGCAGAAATGGTGATGCCAATGCTCTTGCGGCCCGTTGGCCCCTGTTGCAAACCAGAGAGGTCTCTCCAGTGGGCAGATGGGAAGCACCGGCCAGGGCCGTGGATGTGCAACACGCCGCTGGGCTGGACAGTGGGGGTTACTGAAGGTCAGTTTGTCCGAGAAGGGGAGAGGCTGGTTTAGGACCACTTCCTTTCTCCACTCTCCGAGGCAGATGGACTGCATCCAGAGTGACAGAAGGAAGGGGCTCGTTTCCTCTTGCTTTTCTTTCACATCCTCCTGGCTTGTCTTGTGGGGGACTCCTGAACACTGCCCTTGTAGTGGGTTCAGTTTTCTCAGCTCCTTCAGTCTAGCCTTCTCTGCTAACCTGCCCTGCTGCTGAGTCCACGCCAGCAGCCTCCCAGGCCGCCTCCCTGTGTCCTGGAAGGCCAGCACAAGGCCTCTCAGCTTCTCTCTCCACACCCCTTTGGGGCTGCTGGTGACTGCACCTGCTCCTCAGCTAGCTGCCTGTCTGTGCGGCTGACTGGGTGAGCTGAAGCCAGACTTGGTGGGAAATCAGTCTTGAGCTTCCTTTTCTGTGTATTCACAGTTTGAGAGGAAAAAAATAAACAAAAGACCCTGAGTGATTTCTGCCCAGTCTTGTTTTCAGAGAGTGAGAGAGAGGTTCTGGTCACCAAACCCACTTGTGGGGGCAGAGCTGTTTTTGCCCTGGCTTCTCACCTGGGGTTTGTACAGTACGCGTCTCACCCTCTTCTTTTCAGTTCTCTTTTTACATAACAGGCATTACCGCATTTGCCTGGCTCCGTTCATAGGGTCACGAAGTCCTTAGCGTTGGGGAACAGGGTAGGAGCTGCAGCGGCTGCAGTTAGCAGCCCAGGTGTGCCTGGGGTACTGGAAGAAAGCACGTGCATACTTGGGCAGAGTCTCGCGCTTGATAGTTTTTATCCTGTTACCCTGTGTTTCGAACAGATCCTTTTCCATTTACATTTGATGGTGACTGGTGAGCCTTGCAGTCCATTTTTCCTTGGAGTGTATCCTTGCTGTGGGTGTTGAGTTCATATTTTATGCTTAATTTCCCATCAGGATCTGAACAGTAGGCCTGCTGTGGCACTACCACCAGCCAAGTCATTGCACCTCTGACTCCCAGAGTCAGACAAGTCTGCTCTGATTCCAGGCTGCTTTCTTTTCCTTGTTATGGCGGCCTGAAGGCCTCATGAAGTGCATCAAAGTGTTTCCTGTTGGCTTGGTGAAAGGAAGACACTTGGAAGACCTAAAAGGCCTCGTGGAGGGGACCCTCTTACTGTTAGCTAATCACAAATTAAGACTCTTGAGGAAAGAAGGAGCCCTCCCACCCACTCTGTAAAAGCCCCTCTGAAACAAGTGGTTCAGGCCGTTTGTCATATTGCTGTATTTATCTGGTTTTTGAAGACAGACTTGCTTAAATTATTTCTGGTTATAAGGGAGTGCCTGGAGGTCTTGGAGGAGAAGCTTAGGGAAGAATCAAACTCTAGGTTTGTTTCGGGCCTAATCGGGAGCTGGCAGCAGCAGCTCTGGGGCTCCGGGGAGTGGGGAATGGCACCCTGCCTTGGAGCTGTCATCTAGGATGCCACCTTTTGGGAACCAGACTGTAGACAGTTCCTGGCCCGTGTGAAATTGTGCCTGGGCCTTATCAGAAGTGAACCAGATGGTGTTTCTAGCAAAACTGGCAGATGTTCTTGGTGTCAGAATTAATTTGAAAGTTTTACATGTAAATGTGGAATTATGGGAATTTTCCTTTTGGGGTTTTAGTTGTGTGTGGAAGTACTACCCTTACCTTAACAAGGCCTTTATATATCTCCTGCCTCAGGCCAGAAGTGACTCCCGACTCCATGTCCTCCCATCCCCTCTGGTTGCTTTCCTCCCCAGATGGGTCCTTTGTGGTGGAGAGATAGAGGGTGACCAGGCCTGTCTTGAGCGTAATTTGAAGGTTGCTGATGGGACCGGCTGCCCAGAATGTGTCTGCTCCACAGATAACATCAGTGACTAAAACGTTTGTCATTTGAATCACTCCTTTAAGTTGAGACCTTTGGATGTAGCAGGTATGACACCTAGAAAGAGTGACTGTATCAGAGTCACATAGCCCAGAAAAGAGGGAAGAGGAAAAATCCTGTGGGGTCTGGGACAAGGCAGGAAGTCCTGAGTGTGCGCTCTGTGCCAGGCGCTGTGCTGGGTGCTGTTGCTAGGTGGGCCTGTATCCACTTTATACATCAGAAAATCAAGCTCTAAAAAAGGTAACTACTGGGGTTTCCCTGGTGGCTCAGTGGTGAAGAATCCACCTGCCAATGCAGGAGACACGGGTTCGATCCCTGACCTGGGAAGACCCTACCACGTGCCATGGAGCAGCTAAGCCCGTGTGCAGCAACTGTTGAGCCTGTGCCCTGGCAGTCGCAACTGCTGAGCCCATGAGCCCTTAGAGCCCGTGGTCTGCAACAAGAGAAGCCGCCGCAGTGAGAAGCCCACACACCTCAATTAGAGAGTAGCTCCTGCTCGCTGCAACTAGACGAAGCCCACAGAGCAATGAACACCCCGGCACAGTGCCCCCCCCCCCAAAAAAAAGTAGTGTAAGTAACTGTGTGTACCTCAACCAAGGTTAAAATGATTCCAGAATCTTTGTTGTTTTCATGGCAGGTAAAAATATACACTGGTGAGGAAGTTGGGGTGGAGGATGAGGTGGTGAGTGAGACAAGGGGAACCTGGAGAGACCAGAGTGCGTGGGGGAGCTGCTGTGGAGGGGTTCTGGGGAGTGGATGATCCTGGGTGAAGGATGTGGAAAGGAGAGGCTGGCCGAGCTGGAAAAGAAGGAAAAAAGAGTTTTGGGTATCACTTTGGAGGGGTTGACCATTGGCCGATGGCAGCTCTAACCTGAAGGACTCATCTTGGAGTCTGTTTGGGGTCTGGAGAACCAGAGAGCCTTTGTCTTCAGGCCGGTGACAGTTGGGCCTGGCAGGAAGCCTTTTAATCCCTGGTATTTATAGACTGACCTGTACTCTACTCTAAAGCAGCTCCATTTCGGTTACTGAAGGCGGCATTACCTTGCCTTTGAAGTGCCACATTTATGGGTCCCCCGTTTGGCCCAGAGGGAGGGCTGGGTAATGCTGCGTCATATTGTCCTGATTCCCGGCTGCCTCAGAGGTTGCGCAGGGACATTCTGCCATTTCCCTCGAAGTGACCTCTGGCTGCTCCCGCTCCTGCAGCTGCTGCTTTTCCTCTCGGGGGTGAGGTGAGAGTCAGGACTGGGGAAGTCAGTCCTCTTGTCTCTGTGTTCAGGGTAGCCGGGAATTCCCTACAAGAGTGATTCTGATTTGTTCCCCGCCTCCTTGCCATAAGCCTGGGGTCGCTTGGTTTATAGCACGGGCAGCCCTTGCCGTAAACCCTCAGTCCAGCCCAGCCTTGATTTATTGACACCTGCTGCCGTGAGTGTGGGGAGTGGTAGCCAAAGATGACGGAGACGGGTGTCTGACCCAGTACCTGGAACTGATGAACACACAGCTCACGAGTAAAGAGCAGGTCAGTTCCTTTTCCTCATAGCAGGACATGTCCGTAAACCTTCAGTCCTGTCTATCGTAAACGATTATTGTGAGGGCTGATTGTAGCAGTAATGAATTGAGACTGCTTCAGGAGTATAAAACTCTAGATTTATGCAAAACCTTGTTAATGTTACACAGTGGAGTCTTAATAAAAGATGACATGTCTTGAGTGCCTTCTGGGTACCAGGCACTGATGATCTAAGTGACTTACATAGTTTATATAATCTTCACAGCAGCTTCAAAATAGGTAGCTTATATTATACCTGTTTTACAGTTATGAGAATTGATGCCAAAAGAGGATAATAAAAAACACCTTTCTAGGATGAACAACTGGTAAGTAGCAGCAGAAGCAGACACTCTGAAGTCTTGGTTGCACTGTGTGACCTTTCTGAAAACCCCAAGGAATCATAATGTGGGTGGGTGTCCCTCCTCAAAGGGAGGCGGCAGCCAGGACTTACCCTCAGAGACCAGAAAGGATCAGGGAAAGGTCAGCCCAGTGCCCAGAAAAGCATTAGCATTTCTGTACAGCCTAATCATATTACTGAAAGCAGTCCTGAACTTGGAGCCATCTTTCTTGGATAGTAATGCAATTGACATAGATAATTTAAGCCAAAGAGGAAGGGCAAACTTGGTGAGCTCACATATGTGGATGGATACCTATTAACTGTAAAACACTGAGGGGCAAAACCTTACAGCAAGTGCATCTGTCTTCAGTTTACAAACGAGCGCCAAGACCCAGGCAACATGCCCTGTGTCGGGACTTTAAAAAAAACACACATTAAAATTTTTTTTCTCCTATCAGCCTTTTTGTGTTGAAGTTTCTATGAAGGATATCTGAATTTGGTCGTTAATACGCAGTGTATCCGTCTTTGGCAGTTACTTTTCAGAGGAATCAGGCTCATTTTAGGGTGCAGCTTCTAGCCAGGTTATTTCAGCTGTGGAAGGTGTGGGCAGATGGCCTCCTCAGATGTAGGTCTGTAAAGAAAAGAGAGCTTTGGGAATTAAAGTCTCTGAATTCCTGCTTCCCTTCACTCCATTCAGCCAACAGCATTCTTCACATGCAGCGCCTGTGACTGAGGTGATGTGTCTCATTCGCAGTTCGGGGAAATTAGCCATCAACGTCTAATGACCTAGTTCTCAATTTCTTCAGTGGCTTCAGAAAGTTTCCTAGAATACCCCCAAAGCAGTGTTTCTCAAAGTGTGCTGGGTCACCTGACCCACCTCTAACTGAGGAATTCTTACCTAGAATCTGTCTGCGAGTTAACTTCACTCTGCTGAGGTTCCGAAGCAGAGCTGGGAATCCAAGTCCAAGTCCACTCAAGAGGGTGTAGAGCTACAAGCCGCAGTGTGAACAGTCTTCAAAGCTTCCTGTTTTTTTTTTTCTTCCCAGAGTGAATGGGAATTTTTCCTCTTATTCCATAATACATCTAGGATAATTTTAATATTTGAAATAAATTACATAATCTCACATGGAATTGATTTGAACCTCTACCAAGATTATATGCTTTGGTGTCGGACTGATTCATTTGTAATCTTGCTGTCATGAATTGCTATCTCTGTGGCCTTGGGCACATTATCTAACTTCTCTATACTTTGTCTGGATAGAGAGTTGCTCTCCAAAGAAAAAGTCGCTCGGTCGACTCTTTGCAATCCCATGGACTGTAGCCTACCAGGCTTCTCCATGGAATTCTCCAGGTGAGAATGCTGGAGTGGGCTGCCGTTCCCTTCTCCAGGGGATTGGATCTTCCTGACCCGGGGATTAAAGCTGTGTCTCCTGTGTTGCAGGCAGATTCTTTATCGTCTTGAGTCATTAGGGAAGCCTGGAGATGGGAGTAGTACCTTTTGAGGTTCTTGTGAGGATTAAGTCAGATATTAGATGGAAAATGCTTAGAGTCATGTGCAGTGATTAGGCAGTTAGATTCCAAGTAATAATAATAATGTGTTATTTTTCTTATCCTGAGGCTCCACACTACTGGGAGTATGACCACCCCGGTTACAGAGTAGAGTCCTGCAGGATAACAAAACATCCCTCTTCCATTGGTACAGCCAAGTCACGGACTTCTAAAAGGCCTTTTGCCGTCCATAGGAAGCCTAAACCAAGCACTGGGAACATGTTTTGTGCTAACATAGCCTCAGCACCCCAGTTTTAGTTCTCTGAGCCCCTGTGTGGTGGGTGTGGGTGGCTGTTCTCAAGTAGTCAGGATCTGTCGCAGGTGGGAGGGATGCACTTGTTTGGGAAAATGTCAGGATCCACCGAGTTGTTTTAACCCCGCAGCTGTTTGTTCTTCATTCAGTCGACACTCTTTTTCCTCTTATTCTTGTTTAATAATTGGGAGAGAGGGCTAAACTACACTTTCACTTTAATGATGTGTGTGTATTTGTGTGTGTGTGTGTGTGTTAGTCGCTTAGTCATGTCTGACTCTCTGTGACCTATGGACTATGCTTTAATGGTACACATCTCAAATTCATTTCCCCCATCAACTTACTTGTTTTAAAAAAAATTTAAGAAATCACAAGTTCTACTTCTTTTTAAAAAATGAACTTACTAGTTTTTTTAAAAAATATTTTTATTTATTTATTTGGCTGTGCCGGGTCTTAGTTGCAGCACACGAAATCTTTGATCTTTGTTGCGACATGCGGAACAAGTGGAATCTAGTTCCTGGCCCCCTGCATTGGGAGCTTGCAGTCTTAGCCAGCAGACCTCCAGGAAAGTCCCTCTACTTATTTCTTAAAAAGATTAGGAAATACAGGTTACTTGATTCATGGAAGAAGAAAATCACCTGTGATTTCCCTTCCAGAAGTCACCACTGTTCACCTGTTAACTCTGCTACTTCTGTCTAGGATGGCCGGGGACAGCAGTGGCCGGCAGGGTGTCGGGGTTCAAAGGAGGGACCGCCCTTCTGAGAGCCAGGCTGGCCCTCCTGTGGCTCAGAGCCTCACACTGGGCAGCTCTGCTTTGGGACAAGCACTTGGCAAGTCCTCAGGTGTCCTCCTGCCTTGAGAGCAGTTGCTGTACAAGGCCAGCTGCTAGTTTCCATTGATGCCATGTACTCAAGCGTTTTTGGCCTTGTTCACGTTGATTCTGCCCTCCTGATTGTGCGTTCAGTTTTCACATAGCCAGGTGGGGTGGGATCTTGGGCCTCTTTTCTCTGTAGGAACTGGTACTGGCTCTTAGGGTTGGTGGTGCTCCATCTCTTGCCTCTGCCTTGCTAAATGTCTCTGGGAAGGCTCTGCCCAGGAGGATAACTCACTGGGTAAGGAGAACACTGCCTCACGGCTTTTAAAATGTAATGCCTCCTCCCCCTGTTCTCCTCTTCCCGAATAAGAGCTGCCAGTAGCAATTTAGTGCTGGACGATTGAGATGTGTTATTACTACGTGATGGACAAAGGAACTGTCAACTCATCCATCTCCTTCACCCCCTTGGAAATGGGAATTTCAGGAAATGACAACTAGCATAAAAAACTGGGCGAGTGGAAGGATGGAATGGGTAACCTTATTCCCAAAAATGGGCAGAGCTGACCGAACTTAGCCTTAGACGGTCAGTGGGCCAAAGCATGCCCTGAAGCTCTCACCATCTGGGAATTGACACCGAATCTTGCTGCTTTCTGACTTTATGTCATCATGACTCCCTTCTTCTGAGCCCCTCCTGTCTGATCAATAACCAGCTCCTGCTAGTTCTTTCTGCTGGAGGTTTCTGTCACCACCATCCTGGCCCAGACCTTATCATCCTGTCTGGCCTCCCAGGCTGCTTTAGTCTCCCTTGCCAAGTTCATGTCCCCTGAACATTGTTCTTATCTCAAGTAAGACCAGGTAAGAGAATGCAGCCCTGTGTGTGCGCGGAAGGTCATATTACTGTCCCTTCCCCCATGCTCCTTGAGGGCAAAGAGTGAGTAGCCTGGTGTCTCTTACATAGTAGGCCTTTAGTAAATATTTGCTGAGTTGGATGAGGTCATGTTTCCTGCTCAAGAACATTCATTGGTTCCCTACTACCTCTGGATCCAAAGCTGAATCTCTCTGCCTGTTTTTCATAGATGTACAGTCTGGCCTTATTGTAAGTATTCAGTGGAATACTTAATTTACTTTGTGGAATAACCAGAGTCTGTTAAGTGATAGATACCAGGGAAACCATTAGAATTGTTCCTTGCCCTGAAGGATCTCAAATGGATTTTTTTCTGCTCTCCCCTGGTTCTCGGCTTCTTTCCCCACCCCTGCCTTCCCAGTTTATCATGCTTATTTATGCCTTCCAGCCCCAGAAATTCCCTCTTTCTGTCTATGTACTAATTCAGCTCTCAAGGCTTCAGGTCAGGTCTCCCTTCCTTCCTTTTTAACGTCCTCTCTCTCTCTCTCTCTTTAAATATTTATTTGGCTGTGCTCTGTCTTTATTGTGGCATACAGGATCTTTAGCGTCAGCATGCAGAATCTTTTTAGTTGGGTGTGTGGGATCTGGGCTTCCAAGGTAGCTCCATGGTAAAGAATCCACCTGCATTGTAGGAGATGCAGGTTCTATCCCGGGGTCGGGAAGATCTTCTGTGGGAGAATATGGCAACCCACTCCAGTATTCTTGCCAGGAAAATCCCATGGACAGAGGAGCCTGATTGGCTGCAGTCCATGGGGTCGCAAACGGTCTTACACAACTGAGTGACTGAGCACGCATGCATGTGGGATCTAGTTCCTTGACCAGGGATTGAATCTGGACCTTTTGCATTGGGAGCTCAGAGTCTTAGCCACTGAGTTTCCAGGAAAGTCCCTAAGGCCCTCTTTAATTGTCTTGGTTCAGGTCCATTTCTGTCTCTCTCTCTCTGTCTCTTTTTTTTTTTTTCATTATTCTGTCCATAACACGAGTAGTTGTTGCTTGTTCTTCCTTATTTTCTGAAACGCATGCCTCACGAGTTAGTGTTGTATTGCACCCACATAGACTACTGAAATAGACACTCTTGCCTTACTGTGTGCCTTGATTGCTTGCTGTCAGGGCAGGCAGCTTCTCCACCTCCACTGAAAGTGGACTGGGGCCTGTGGTTTCTGTGCCTTTTGCAGGCTTCACATAGGACATGATGCTGCACAGAGCAGACAGAGGTGGAAGGTAATGTGACCATGCTTGAGAGTGTGGTTCTTGGCAGGATTTTGGGTGGCCTGAGCCTGGAAGACCATCGAGGAATTTTTTTAGGGCTCTGGAAACCAAGACCCGAGAGCAGATGGAAAGATCAGGGAGAGTCCAGCTTGTCCCCCAAGAGTTTGTCCCGCACAGAGATTCGCTTGAAACCCCAGTTCACATGGAACTGTGTTCGTTCCAGAAGTTGGCCAGTGTTCTTGGGAATTGTGGGAAGGCCAGGTGCATGTGCGATGAACCCTCTCTAAAGGAGGATGTGAAAGGTGCCTGGCCATAGGGAAGCTTGTAGCTTAAGGGAACAGACCGTTAGGGGCAGTGGTGAGCAGATGCAGTTCGATTTGTTTGTATTAGTGACAGATTAATTCCTCTGGGAAGTTTAGGGATTTAAATATATTCTATAAATATATGTTTTCTTTGCTTTGTCACTGATGAGGTTTATGACTTATGTTACATGTTTCCTTCTAATAATAGAATCTTATGTGAAATTAAAAGCAGTATCTTCCTCTTCTGACTCAGACAGAATTATAAGTGTACTGCTGACTTCCTACCCAGGTTTTATTTCTTGTAGTCAGCCAGGACTGTGCAAACAGGTCAGTACATCTGTGGGCTGAGACCGGTTTTAGCCAGCTAAATTCCCTGTAATCCGGTCTCCATCTGAGAGGCACATCTAAACTTACTGGAGTTCTAGGTAGGAAGTGTGGTCACAGAGGCAAAGCCATTTAATTGTAGCTTGTTTGAAAATAAAACCAGCTTGAGTTTTCTTCTCACAAACTTTCTCTGAAACACTTCTTTAGATCTTTTATTTTTGGCAAATGGGTTTTGGGGTGGCAGCCTCATTACTTGTGATGGAGAGGTAGAATAAGCCAGTGAGTGATTTCCCAGAATCCTGAGCCTTTGAACATTGCAGTTCCTTTTGGAAGTGCAGAAGCCAGGCTGCCCGTCTCAGATTTATACCCTCTTCCCATTCTCATCTCAACTAGTAAATACTGTGGCGTCAGTCTGCCTAAAATTGTAACGGCTTAAATTTGTTTAAATGTCTGTAGCAGTTTGGTGATGAAGTTTAGGTAGTGATGATAGTAATAGGCAGGCAGGCTGACTGAGCTGTGAATTAGTTCTTTTAAGGTTCCCAAGAAGAAAATCACTAACTCACTTTTCATGTCAAGGTCTTAGTGTTGAGTAGAGCAGGGAGCAGCCTAAAGAAACCATCTGCCCAAAGGTTACCCTTCAGACAAGTCCTTTACAGGAAATTGTGTGTTTTCTGTTTGGAATGGGGTGTGTTCATTCTTTTGAGAAGCCTTTTTACAATAGTATAATGGTTCCTCTGGAACTCCTAGCAGTGTTCTTTTTCTGCCCTCTCCTGTATTTACAGCTGCGTTTTCCCTAGGGGAGCATTCATCTGTTTTAAAAAGCTGAGAGAGAAAACAAGAAGTTCTCTCAAACAGTGAGGTTTGGAAATCAAAACCACGTTTGCCCTTCAGGAGGGCAAGTTCTTGCGGGGCTGTTGTTGGGGTTGAAGACAAGGAAGTCCGGCTGTAGTGTCCTGATTCCCTGCCCTCACTGCACCCCCGCGCCCCTCCACCTGCAGCATGCTTGTGGCAGATGTGAAGGGGTTTGAGCACAGTTCCCATTATGACCCCTTGGTTGTACTAGATCAAACATTGCTTTTCAGCCCCTGAGTAAGGCAGTTTTTCTGACAGACCACTCTCTGGCCCGCATATCCACGTCCAGGGTCCTGGGCTGATGTTGGCTATGGTGATTGCCCTGGAGTGTTGAGGCAGCAGCAAAGCCACGGGCGTTGAGGAAAGACCTCTCATCATTAGAATGCTCTCATTACTGATGCTTCAAGGCCCTGGAGCTGGGGTTTGCCAGGTCTCTAGATGCAGTTAGTCAGCAGATCTCACCCCAGTACTCCTTAGCCTCCTTCCGCCCAGTTTTAACTGCGTAGCTGGTTGTGGATGTGCAGCTTTGTTTGATGAGGAGACGAGGATTTCTGCTCTGCAGCTGAGTAACCGTGCCTTCTATTTAGGTTCTGTAGAGGGTTACATTTGAAAAGCTAGTGAGTGTTTTCTTCCCCTCTGTGCGCACAGTGGTCCGGAGTGGGCTGCAGCGCAGGTGCTGTTGAAGGCAGATGTTGAGGTGACAGTAAGGGCAGCGGGACCCTGGAGCTCCAGGCCTGGCCCCCTGGCTGACAGCCCATCCCCCAGGGCCAGGTCACCAGAGAGGGCTTCAGCTTCCCTGAAATGACTGCTGCTTATGGCTAGTGTGACCAGCCAGAGGAGGGGGTGGGTTTCCTGGGGAAGAGGGTGGGAGAGTCTTAATTAAGCCAGTCTGGTTTGGCAGTTAGCTCCGACTCGCCTCCAAGTCTGTGTTGGCTGATAATTCCCTTCAGCTCTCAGAACAAGCCTTTTTCGTTTCCAAACACACACCACCCCCCACGCCCCCAAAACTACAGCCTTCCTTGAGTGTTAACTGTGTGTGCCTTCTGCTTCCTTTCTGGAAGAGGCAGGTAGCTACTCGTGAATTTTTTCCCCTGAGCTGCTCTGGCTGCGTTGGAGTTCCTGGAGACTCAGCGCTACCGGACATTCTCATCAGGCAGAGGCCTGGCCAGGAGCTGTTCCTGGAGGGCTCAGTAGACAGAGCACTGGGAACGGTGCTGGGGCTGGCACTCAGTCTGGGGGGCTCCGTGGGAGGTATTTGGGGAACCGTGCTGAGTGAAGAGTTGGGAGAGCTGAGTTTTGGTTCAGCCTCTGACAAGCCCTGTGTTCCCAGGGCAAGCTGTGGTCCCCCTCTAGACCACAGTTTCCCTCTCTCAACATGGATAGGTTGAACTTTAGGGTGTAATGTGTTAGGATCTCAAGACAGATCCCATGAGTTTGCTCCTGATAAAAGAATGTGACCAGAGGCAGCAAAGGTGGGTGCAGAAGAACCTTGGATGATACTAGAGTTGTTTTCCAGGTTCATCTCATGGTGGCAGAGCATTGGGTGACTTTGCCATCCCACACCCAGGGTGATCTTTGGAGGTGATGCTTGGGTTGGGCCCTGCTCCTTTCATTTCCAGCCCTGGGAAGGGGTGGGCAGGCATGTGGAGTTGGCTGTCTCTGCCAGCTGCCTGGGGCTGAGCCATCTGCTGCTTAGGCCCATGGGTGGGGTGGGGGCTGAGCCCCAACCTAATCTCCTCCCGCACTAGCCGCTCAGCAGAGTCTACCCCCCTTCTCCCAACATTCTGTCCTGTGTTCCACCGCTCTGGTAGGCTACCCTTCACCTGGTCTTGCTTTGTTCCAGCTGCCCCCACCCCTAGGAAACCCTTTCTGTGTTTCTGTTTACTCTGTGTGTGTGCTTTGCCCTTTAGCCTGTGCCCCAAGAATCTTTCCTTAATGTAAGGCAGCAGCGGCAGGAAAACAATGAAACTTTGGACTCTGGTCGGTGTCTGTTCAGATGCAAATGACGAGTCTCTTCCCATCAGAGTTTGTACCCTTGGGTTCACCATCCCACCTCCTGAGGAGTCTTTGAAAGGCAGGGGTGGGCTGAATCAGTCCTTCAGAAAAGCTCTGATTTAGCCTGTGCTTCAAGGCTTGTGATTAGATTGACTAGTTTTCTGTGAGTATGGTTTCAGTGTGTCTGACCTCTGATGCCCTCTTGCAACACCTACTACCTTACTTGGGTTTCTCTTACCTTGGGCTTGGGATATCTCTTCACGGCTGCTCCAGCAAAGCGCAGCTGCTGCTCCTTACCTTGGACGAGGGATATCTCCTCACCGCCGCCCTTCCTGACCTTCAACATGGGATAGCTCCTCTAGGCCCTCCTGCGCCTGTGCAGCCACCGCTCCTTGGACGTTGGGTTGCTCCTCCTGGCCGCCGCCCCTGGCCTTGGGCGCGGGATAGCTCATCTCAGCCACAGCCCCTGGCCTCCAAGGTGGGGTAGCTCCTCTCAGCCACCGCCCCCTCCTCCCAGCCACCACCCCGACCTTGGACTTGGGTAGGTCCTCTCGGCTGTTCCTGCGCCTTCGCAGCATGGCACTCTTGGCCACTGCCCCTGAAAGTGCTGCATTCAATATGCCAGCAAATTTGGAAAATTCAGCAGTGGCCACAGGACTGGAAAAGGTCCGTTTTCAGTCCAATCCCAAAGAAAGGCCAATGCCAAAGAATGCTCAAACTATCGCACAATTGCAGTCATCTCACATGCTAGTAAAGTAATGCTCAAAATTCTCCAAGCCAGGCTTCAGCAATACATGAACCGTGAACATCCTGATGTTCAAGCTGGTTTTAGAAAGGCAGAGGAACCAGAGATCAAATTGCCAACATCTGCTGGATCATGGAAAAAGCAAGAGAGTTCCAGAAAAACATCTCTTTCTGC